>JAPPVO010000002.1:72361036-72551241 GCA_030407325.1 Camellia japonica
CTAAATCTCGTTCCAAATAAGGATAGTTGAAGATATTGTTGTTCCATTTAAAGGGCAAAGTCGTCATACAACTTATTTTGTATTGGTTAACTTATATGTTATTTGAAATATAATGGTCTTTTTTTAACGAATAATTATGTTGAAACTTTTTTTGTTATAAAATTCTATTTGATTTGGTTTTCATAATCTATTTTTATTAAATTAGTGAAAAAAAAATTAAAAACACATCATTTTTATATAATTTTATCTTTTGGGAGAGTAGAAATATTTTTTTAAAATAAAGTTTTATGATATTTAATTTCGTTAAATTAGTTTTATTTTTTCAACAGTCAAATATAGTGACAACTTTAATACTATTATTAAACCAATCTATTAAATTAAAAAATCCAAAACTAAAAATATTTCATATATTGAACATATTAATGTCATTATTAAACTAATCCATTAAATTAAAAAATCCAAAACTAAAAACATTTCTTATATTAAACATATCGATTATGCATTAAAAGCCTAATAACTATCCATTACATAATAACCATAAAAAAATATCTATTAACAACAAATACAACCATCTATTATATGATAACCATAAAAAAATATCAATAAAACAACCACTTATTATATGATCTTCAACCAAACACATATTAAAAGGGCAAATTATACAAATGGTCTCTGTAATTTACACGTTGTGTCATTTTGGTCCTTTTAATTTCAATTTGCTTGATTTTGACCCTAAATTTTATATTTTGTATCAATCTAGTCTAGTACATAACTTCTGTCACTACAAAAAATTTGACTTTTTGCGATGGCAAAATGCCATCGCAAATACTCAAAATGCCATCTCAAAAGCTTTTTTGCGACGGCAGATGACTTTTCACGGCAAGTGGGGGGTTGCAATAAAGGGCGTTGTTAAAAGATTTTAGCGACGACACAATGCTGTCCCTTTTTTTTTTGCGACGGCAAAGTTACCTTTTTGCAACGGAATTCTGCGTCGCCATTAATATGTAAATATGAAATTTTTTGAGACGACACTGTGTTGCCGTCGCTAAAAGTGTTATTTGCGACGGCAAAAATGCCATCGCAAAAGTATTTTATTGTGACGGATAACCTGCCGTCGCTAAAAGATTATTTGAGACAGCACGACGATGCCGTCTCTAAAAGGTTATTTGCGACGACAAATAATACCGTCGCGAAAAGTTTTTTTAACTGTTACCAATATCTTTTGCGACGGTATTGCTTATGTTGCAAAAACAATTTAATTTTAATGTTTTTTGAGACGGTGTGGTGCCGTTTCAAAAAAAAAAAAAAATGCAATAAAATTATTAAAAATATGAAAATTACCTGTATTAAATGAAAAATAACTGAAAAATAAATCGATAATTACATAATAATATGAAAATTTCAGTATAAAAATAACAATTCATCCATAATAAAAATATTCTTCCATTCATAACAACACATCAGCAAAATTATCCCACTACATAATATTGCATAATACATATATAATTTTTAAATACATAATGTTGTTCACAATTCAAAATAACGTAAATCAAAAACAAAAGTTTTCGTCATGATTCTTCCGTGGGTAACAAAAACAAAAATTAATCGCAATCTTCACACGTCTGCATTCCACAAGAAGCAAAACAGCTACCGGGAAATATCTGAAAACAAAAAATAAAAATAATTAATGACAATATACTTATATGTTTATATTTTAATTACAAAAAAACATAAAAAAAAAAAATTAACTACTATATAATTACAAAGATAATTAAGTAAATAATTTTGGCTAGACAGAAATACGGCTCTAACTCCCAAACTGAGAACCCGATTTGAGCCCCGTCTTCTCTCACAAGTCTCTCGTGCCTAGGCGATCATGTGTGCCAAGTTTCACGCCAATCCGACTCCGTTTGGTGATTTTGGGGCATCAACACCTCGAATTCAAGTTTCTTAAGGAACTAGTTTGCCTAGAGTGAAATCCGACTCTAACTTCCAAATCGAGAACCCGATTGGAGTCACATCTTCTCCCACAAGTCTCTCGTGCCTAGGCGGTCGTGTGTGCAAAGTTTCGTGCCAAACCGACGCCGTTTGGCGATTTTGGGGCATCAATACCTCGAATTTAAATTTCTTAAGGAACTAATTTGCCTAGACTGAAATCTATCTCTAACTCCCAAACCGACAACCTGATTCGAGCCCCGTCTTCTCCCACAAGTCTCTCGTGCTTAGGCGATCGTGTGTGCCAAGTTTCGTGCTAATCCGACCCCGTTTGGTGATTTTAGGGTGTCAACACCTTGAATTCAAGTTTCTTAAGAAACTAGTTTGCCTAGAGTGAAATCCGGCTCTAACTCCCAAATCGGGAACCCAATTGGAGTCTCGTCTTCTCCCACAAGTTTCTCATGTCTAGGCGATCGTATGTGCCAAATTTCGTGCCAAACTGACGTCGTTTGGTGATTTTGGGGCGTCAACACCTCGAATTCAAGTTTCTTAAGGAACTAGTTTGCCTAGAGTGAAATCCGGCTCTAACTCCTAAACCGGAAACCCGATTGGAGTCCCGTATTCTTTCATAAGTCTCTCGTACCTAGGTGGTCGTGTGTGCCAAGTTTCGTGCCAAACCGACGTCGTTTGGCGATTTTGGGGCATCAACATCTCGAATTCAAATTTCTTAAGAAACTAATTTGCCTAGACCGAAATCTGCCTCTAACTCCCAAACTGGGAACCTGATTCAAGCTCCGTCTTGTCCCACAAGTCTCTCATGCCTAGACGGTCATGTGTGCCAAGTTTCGTGCGAATCTGACCCCATTTGGTATTTTGGGGTATCAACACCTTGAATTCAAGTTTCTTAAGGAATTAGTTTGCCTAGAGTGAAATCCAGCTCTAACTCGCAAACCGGGAACCCGATCGGAGTCACGTCTTCCCCCACAAGTCTCTCGTGCCTATACGGTCGTGTGTGCCAAGTTTCGTGCGAAACTAACACCGTTTGGTGATTTTGGGGCGTCAACACCTCAAATTCAAGTTTCTTAAGGAACTAGTTTGCCTAGAGTGAAATCCGACTCTAACTCCCAAACCGGGAACCCGATTTGAGCCCCGTTTTCTCCCACAAGTCTCTCGTGCCTAGGCGGTCGTGTGTGCCAAGTTTCGTGCTAATCCGACCCCGTTTGGTGATTTTGGGGCATCAACACCTCGAATTCAAGTTTGTTAAGGAACTAATTTGCCTAGAATGAAATCCGGCTCTAACTCCCAAACCGGGAAACCGATTGGAGTCCCGTTTTCTTCCCCAAGTCTCTCATGCCTAGGCGGTCGTGTGTGTCAAGTTTCGTGCCAAACCGACGCCGTTTGGTGATTTTGGAGCATCAACACCTCGAATTCAAATTTCTTAAGGAACTAGTTTGCCTAGAGTGAAATCCGGCTCTAACTCCCAAACCGGGAACCCGATTGGAGTCTCGTCTTCTCCCACCAGTTTCTCGTGCCTAGGCGGTCGTGTGTGCCAAGTTTCGTGCCAAACCGACGCCGTTTGGTGATTTTGGGATGTTAACACCTCGAATTCAAATTTCTCAAGGAACTAATTTGCCTAGACCGAAATACGACTCTAACTCCCAAACCGGGAACTCGATTGGAGTCCCGTCTTCTCCCACAAGTCTCTCGTGCCTAGGCGGTCGTGTGTGCCAAGTTTCGTGCTAATCCGACGCCATTTGGTATTTTGGGGCATTAACACCTCAAATTCTAAGTTTCTTAAGAAACTAGTTTCTTAAGAGTGAAATCCGGCCCTAACTCCCAAATCGGGAACCCGATTCGAGTCCCGTCATAAATATAAATATAAATATAAGCAACTAAGGTTACCTATATATAATGGTCTAGCAATTGGGCCCACAATTCTAATGCACAATATTTCAGGAAAACTTAGAACCAAAACAAAGCCAAACTCATCCAAGTACTAGAATTATCAGACATTTTCCCCCCAAAAAAATCTAGTATAATCATAATTTTCCAAGATCCCCCTACATTTCCACAAGGATTTGTAGTTTGTTTTAGTATCTTTGTAATCTATGGTCAAAGAGCCAAACTTTCAAGACTATACAAGTTCATCTCACATAAATGTTCACTATGTTCTTATAAATGCTCACTATTAGGCGAATGAGATTAGGAATAATAACATAAAATGGAAAATCAAATCCCAATTTCCCCTAAACAACATACTTGTCAAATTTTGGGAGGTTTGCAAAGGAATAGCAGATATGTATACACATATATGTTATATATATATATATATAGAGAACCTGCTCTACTTTTCTTAAGTGTACATGGTTCCCTCTCTGAGAAGTTATTTCTCCATTCCACATCACCACCGAAAGACAAATCAGTGTTCATGCACCAATTCAAATCTTATAATATAATATAGCAACACAAATAATTGACGAGATTTTTAAATTTAAAAAAGAAGGAAAAATAAGGAGCAGAGCAAGTATGATCCAAATTGTATTCTAGAAAATATAGATAAGGACAGAGGTATATTCACTAATTTGTTTGGCTGCCAAGAAAACTTGAAACTAAAGATTTTATTTACTTTCTGGGACATTAAAGGACAAGAACCTCCACTGAGTCGAGCCAGACTGAAGGTAAGAAATGAGATTAGCAGCTTGAACAATGGAGGGCCAAGTCTTTCGGAACCTTAAATTGAATTAAAGGAAACAATTTCAAGAAGCCTAGACATAAACAAAATGTACTCACCCCCATAAACAACTTCGTGATCTGCCTGAAACTCTTCAGTTTTGCTCTTGATGTTGAACCATTTCCTAACCAGTTTCTGTGACCAGGAGAGCTTTACCAAACAGAAGATAAAACATTTCAGAAGTGCATAGAGAGAGAGAGAGAGAGAGAGAGAGAGAGAGAGAGAATCATCATGTTATTTTCCAGGAAAATGAGGGGGGGCATAGAGGGAAAAACCTTGCTTTTCTTTGTATTCTTATCTCTAATTGTTTGACTCCCTCTTCATACAGAGCTCTCATTCTATATCCCTCTCCTTCTACTTCCACAGTTTTTATAAATGTTCTTATAAATGTTCAAGAATATACAAGTTCCCCCCGTTTGATCACTGATTAATACATTACTAAATCAAAGATGAACTAGGTTTGGACCTGGAGTTCCGCAACCATATATCTACTGTTAAATTTCTCCATCTATGCATAACACAGGACATTTTAACTACAGAGAGTTTGGATCGACTATCTTAGAGATAAAAATAGGTGGTTTTGTAATCTAACTACGATGAGAATGGACAAAAAATCTTTGAAAAAATTATATATAAAAAATAAAATAAAAAAGAGTAGGCAGTTATATACAACATCATGATCCTGTGATCTTACCACATCTCGGCTAGCCAAAGTTGCAATCATAGCAATGAACCCTGCAGAAGACAAGTTAGAAAAATGGAAGCACGAATTGGAAATCAAAAACTATAAATTAGGAATGAAATGAAAAATGGGTTGTTCTAGTATATGGAACGAGAACTAGAATGGGAATAGGAAAGGGAACGAGGTGGTTGCTAGGCTTTGCGGCGGAGCTGCTGGTGGTGGCGGAGGAGGAGAAGGGGTGGCGCGTGTCAATGGAGTGGATTTGGAGGGTGAACATTCTTAGGGTTAGGAATAATGACCTGCATGTAGAGATTGACATTCGTAGGGTGAATCGATCAATGAACCCTTACTGCGAAGGATCTAGAAATATAATAAAATGAATCAAACAGAGGTGAATCGATGATGAGCACTTACCGCAGAGGATTGATCGATGATATCGTCGAGAGACATACAGGGAGGAAGAGAGAGAGAGAGAGAGAGAGAGAGAGAGAGAGAGAGAGAGAGAGATACAGGAAGGATTGATCGATGATATTGCTCGACGCCGTCGTCTGCCTTGCTTACAGTTGTGAGAGAGAGAGAGAGAGAGAGAGAGAGAGAGAGAGAAGATGAGGATTTTTGTTGTTCAAAAATTAGGGATTTGAGATTTGGGGGTTTTTGGTTGAGGGGAAAAATGAGCGCCAATTAGATTTTGAGTTTTTTTTTTTTTTTTTTTTTTTGCGACATCAAGCATAACCGTCACAAATGAAAATTTAAGGCAGCGTTTGGTAATGTTTATGATTTTTGTTTATATTTACAAAAATTTATAAATTGGTTTTATTTATTTTTAAAAAATAAATTACAAACGCGTTTGGTTTGAATAAAATGTTTAAAAAAATTTAAAAACATAAACTAAAAACATGTTTGTCTAGGCCTAAAATATTTGTATTTATTTTTTTATTATTTATGACGATGAGATCATACACTTTATAATTGAAAAAATATATATTTGAAAAGAGATGAGAGAGATAGAGAAGAGAGATGAGTGAGAGAAATAGAGAAGATAGATGAGTGAAAGACAGAGAGAAGAGAAATGAGCGAGAGACACAGAGAGAAAGAGAGACCCATTTCATTTTTTGACTTTTTCCTCTTTCAACAACAATGGACTCAGAGAAAGAGATGAGTGTGATTAAGAGAAATGAACGATTGAGAGAAAAGAGAGATGAGTAAGAGAGAGAGATAGAGAGAGAAAAAGAAAAAAGAGAGAGATAAACAAAATGAGCGAAAGATAGACAAGAGAGAGAGAGATATAGCAAAAAGAGATGAACGAGGGATATAAAGAGAGTGAGAGGGAGAAAAAAGATAAGCAAAAGAGAGATGAGAGAGCCAAAGAGAAAAGTGATGAGTGAAAGAGAGAGAGAGAGAGAGAGAGAGAGAGGAAAAAAAAAGAGAGAAACAAGATGAGCGAGGGATAGACACACACATAGAGAGAGAGAGAGTGTGAGAGAACAAAAAGAAATGAGTAAGAGATAGAGAGAGAGAGAGACATAGAAAGAGAGATAGAGAGAGAGAGAAAAGAAAGATGAACAAGAGAGATAAAGAGCGGAGAGAGATGAGAGAGCCAGAGAGAATAGTGATGAGTAAGAGATAGGGAAAAAAATGGGGGAAAGACGGAAGGAAAAAAATAAGGGAAATTAAGTTTGGGCGGGCGAGTTGGGTGAGTTAGTGAAAAAATGTGGGAAATTTATTTCATTTTTATTTTAATGAATTTTTTTTTTATTTGGTAGAAGTAGGGGTAATATTTTAATGAAAAATATTTTCCGTTAAAATAAAGTTAATTTTTTTATGGTCAATGAAAAATATTTTTTTGTGGCCCATTTTTTTTTTTTTTTGCTACTAAAAATTAAGAGCTAATTTTTTTTAGTAGTGGATAAGAGGTGATGATGGTGGTGATGGCGAAGGAAATTAGTGGTGAAGTTGTGGTAGTGGTAGAGGAGATGGAGTGACGGTGGTGAAGGAAAGGTAATAGTAGTAGTAGTAGTGGTAGCAATGGTGGTAATGGTAGTGAAGTGGTAACGATGGTGGTAGTAATGGCAGTCATAGAGGTGGAGTGGCAACAGTGGTAATAATGGTGGTAGTAGAATGACATTTGTAGTAGTGGTGAATTTGGTAGAGGAGATGGGTGGTGAGAGAGAGATGAGTGAGAAACAAATAGAGAAGAGAGACAGAGACAGAGTGATGAGTGAGAGAGAGAGATAGACAATGGAGGAGAGAGACAGACAGACAGATATACAAACATAGAGAGAGAAAAGAGTGAGAGACAGACAAACAGACAAAGAGAGAGAGAAGGGTGATGAGTGAGAGAGAGAAAGAGATATAGAGACAGAGAGACACAGAGAGAGAACGAGATAGAAAGAGAGACAGACAGACAGAAAAAGAGAGAGAAACAAGAGATGAGCGAGAGATAGAGAAAGAGAGAGAGAGAAAGAGAGCGAAAAGAGATGATCAAGAGAAAGACATAGAAAATGAGAGAGAGAGATGAGCGAGAGAGACAGAGAGAAGAGAGATAAGCGAGAGAGACAGAGAGAAGATAGATAAGCGAGAGAGATAGAGAAATAAGAGAGAAGAGAGATGAGCGAGATAGAGAGAAGAGAGATGAGCGAGAGACAAAGAGAGAAATAGAGAGAGATAGAAACAGAGACAAAGACAGACAGACAGAGAAGAGTGATGAATGAGAGAGAGAGAGACAAAAAGAGAAAAAGATAGAGAGTGAGAGACAGAAAAATAGACAAAGAGAGAAGAGAGATGAATGAGAAAGATAGAGAGAGAGATAAAGAGAATGGAGATGAGCAGAGAGACATGGAGAGAAGAGAGATGAACGAGAAAGAGATAGAGAGAAGAGAGATGAGCGAGAGAGACAGAGAGAGATGAGAGAGATAGAGAGAAGAGAGATGGACGAGAGAGATAGAAAGAAGAGAGATGAACGAAAGAGATAGAGAGAGAGAAAAGAGATGATAGAAGAGATAAATGAGTAAGAAACACAGAGAGAGAGAGACAGACAGAGGCAGATAGACAGACAGACAGACAGACAAACAGAGAAGAGAGAAGAGAGAAGAGTGATGGGTGAGAGAGAGAAAGAGAAGAGAGAGAGGAAGATGAAAAAATGAGTGAAAAGAGATAGACAGAGAGAGAGAGAGAGAGAGCGAAAAGAGATAAACGAAAGAGAAACAGAAAGAGATGAACGAGAGAGCGAGAGAGATAAAGAGAAGAGAAAGAGAGAGAGACAGAGAGAGAAGAGAGATGAGAGAGATAGAGAGAAGGAGATGGACGAGAGACACAAAGAGAAAAGAGACAGATAGACAGAGAAGAGTGATGAGTGAGAGAGAGAAAGAGAAAAGAGACAGAGACAGAGACACAGAGAGAAAAAGAGAGACAGACAGACAGAGAAGAGTGATAAGTGAAAGAGAGACAGAGACACATAAAGAAAGAGAGAGATAGACAAAGAAGAATGATGAGTGAGAGAGAGAAGAGAGAGAGACAAAGACAGAGAGATAGGAAGATGAAAAAATGAGTGAAAAAAGAAATGTTCAAAAGAATAGGACAACGCCATTTTTTATTTTTTTTTGCTGACAGAAAAATGCTATTGCATTTGTTTAAACCATTTTGTGACTATATATATATGAAGCCGTCTCAAAGCCACAATATATATATATATATATATATATATTTTTACTTTTTTTGCAACGGTACCTATTACAGTGGCAAAAAACTCTTCTTTTTTTTTTTTTTTTTGCGACAGTAATCTCTGCTGTTGCAAATACTCTTTTTTTTTTTGCGACAGTGATTTCTGCCGTCGCAAATACTCTCATTTTTCGCAACAGCATTTCACGTCGTCGCAAATACTCTATTTTTTGCGACGACAAGTTGTGCCGTCTCAAAAAGTCACATTTTTGGCGACGGCAAGTTCTACCGTCGCAAAAAGTTCCGTATTTTAAGCCCCCTTTTCATGTAGTGTGTTAAGCATTTGGACGGAAAAGGCCCACATGGACAACATGTGCAAAGTTTTTAAGGGTAAAAAAGTCAATTTCCTCTCACTCTTAATTAACTCAATAATTAATCCATCTAACTCAAAGTGAGTTAACTCACTCTCATTTAACTCAATGATATATATATGTGTGAGGGGGGTGTATGTGTATATATCTTTGTACACAGAAGAGGGAGAGAGAGAGAGAGAGAGAAGAGAGAGAGAGAGAGAGATGAGGTGTCATCTAAGAGTTGGGGGAGGAAGAGGGAGGTGGCATCGAGGGCCTATGAGGGATGATAAGGCAGCGTAAGGTGATAGCAAGGCGGTTGATATCGCAATTTTGGAATGAAAGTAATGAGGTGATGGCGTCGCAATTGTGAGAGAGGTATGGTGACATGATGGAGAGAAAACCCCTAAAAGGAGAGAGTTTTAACCAAAACCCTGAACCCTAATCGACTGAGGCCATCTGAGTCAACAGAGATCGATTCAAATTTTGATTAGTGTTGGGTTTTTGTATGTGTTCATGGTTATTCTAGAAGTTCCTTTTGTGCTTAGAACTGGGTTCAGTACTATGACACAAAAGGGTTTGAATGGGTTCTTCAATGACGCATTATCTCGGACTCTAGAGCTTCAAAGTGAAGAAGAATTGATAGAAAAAGAAACTCCGATTTGGCCCTTGGAAGTCCCTCCAAAAGATTCAAATCACTAACCTCCACAATCAAGAAGGCCCGAGAGGCGAATCAGAGAGTACAAAACTCTATCGAGTTTGAATTTCGAGAATAATGTTAAGAATAATAGTACTAAAAATGTGTTTTCAGGGATTTTGAAGTCGGCGAAAGAGGCATTTGAATTGGGAAAGAAGCTTTTGGATGATCTTAAATCAAGAAAAGCTCAAAACGATGTGAAAAAGACTATAAAGAATCAATTTGAGTCGTACCCATATTCAATTTCATTGTCGAGGTCTGAATTCACAAACCGTGAAGGAATCATTGTTCTTCCATGTGGATTGACACTGGGTTCTCATATAACTGTTGTGGAAAAGCTAAGACAAGCTCACGCCAAGCATAACCCGAAGATATCTGTCACGACCCAAACCCGGCCCTATGGGTTTAGCACCGTAACCGGCCAGTAATCCGAGATTACCGAAAGCCTGCTTAACAGTAGTACAGTAAAACAGAGTTAGGGCCTGGCGGAAGCCAATACAGTAAATAAATAACGTCCATTGAGCTGTGACAGTCTGTATGCCAAAAATATTTTTCATGCATTCACACGTTCAGAACAGTACGGTCTATACAAAATTTACAGTCACACAGTACAGGGATCTAATCCTTGATAACAGTACAGTTAGTAGCTGACAGTCTATACAGTAATCCAAAACAGTACAGAGACAGACGGGGGAAAAACAAAACACCCAAAGCCATAACATGGCAACTCGGAACCTCGCAGTGAGGCACAAAGGCTGGCTTGACAAAACTGGAGTCTAACCCACGCTCCTAGCTCCGATCTGGTGGCTGAGCACCTACATATATATAAACAGTGAGCTAAAGCCCAGTGAATAACATAATGCGTAAAGAGGTTAAGAATGAAATGTCCTTACAGTAATGAAAACAGTTCATTAAACAGTATTTCAGTCTTTCGGTCAGAACAGTTATTCAATCATATGTGGTACATCCATTAGCATAGCAGTAAACAGTAGGTCTTAAAGACCGAACAGTAATGATGGCCATCAGTCAGTAAACAGTAGTGGTTCCACGAGGGAACCGACAGAGATCTCTGTAACAGTAGCAATAACAGTATACAATAGTTGTTAAGGATGCACAATACATTTCAGAATATAGGACATACATTCAATCAATTACAATAATTACTTCAGAAAACAGTTCATTAAACAGTCAGAAAACATTCTCAGTTGAACATATCGTTACACAATTGTTACTCACAGAGCTTTGGCTACAGTATGCTAGAGCGTGTCTCCCCAGTCGCCAACCCTACACAGTTCACAGGTTGAACACACACTAAGCTACACAGTTGGGAAATATCATAACTTAATCCCTAATTTGCCTTGGTGTGTTCTACATCTATATCCTCATTAAGATGCCTTAAACTAGGCCTAAGAATGCCTAGAATGGGATGAGGATGCAAAAATACACTTAGAAAACATTTTGCAAAGTTTGCTGAAAATAGGAGCCTCGCTCGAGCGAGCCTTCCTTCGCTCGAGCGAGCTTCCAAAATCAAAGGCTTCGCTCGAGCGAGAAATTCTTCGCTCGAGCGGTCTGTTGAACAGTAAAAGTACTGGATGCTGTGATTTTACGCGCGATGGTCGCGCGATGCTCACTCGAGCGGAGTCTTGGACAAAGGTGCTCGCTCGAGCGAGGAATCCTTCGCTCGAGCGAGGAAGCCAAATGGAATTTCCAGATTTGCCTCCCAAGCTCAAACCAAGCATTCTACCACTCTAAACTCGACCTCTTGGGCTCAAATTCTAGAAAACATATCTACATTCATTGTATAACAAGTTTCAAAGCTCAATTTATGAATTCAAGCCCCAAAGGTGAGTCAATTAAAACCATTTTACAAACCTATTTTTCATAAACATGGAGAAATGCAAACATGCATGGATTCAAACTTCAAAACTTGTTCAAATGAACTCATTTCTTCAAGAACATGCTGAAATCATGGACTCAAGCCTAATTATGAACATGCATGTGCAATTTACCATGAACTCAACTCAAATTTCAACATTTCACCCATGCATGCATGAACTAAGCTACAATTCAACTTATTTGCACTAAAACATGACTTAATTCTAAAATGAAACATGAATCATGCAAGAGCTAGCTCAATGACAACAATAAGGAGATGAATCCCTTACCTAGAGTTTCAATTTCAAGGTGAGGAAGTTAAATTTGCAAATTTCCTACAATTCCTCAAGTCTACAAGCCAAATCTCTAGATGGAACTCAAATTCTCTCATTCTCCCTCTCTTGGTCGGCTAGAGTGTAGAAAAGGGCCTTGGAATGTTTTGATCAAGTGTGTATAAGGTTCAAAGAATAAAAATAAACAAAGGCCCACTCAAAGGCATTTTGGTAAATAAATCAAAGTTTGCAATAAAACAATATTTAATCTAATTTAGTCATACCTAATCACATTTTGGGTAAATATACCATTAAATCACATAATTTCTAATGATTCCAAATCATCAATCTATTCTCGATTCGGCCGCCGATAAGGCCTTCAATTTGCAGTTTAAACACAAAAAGCACGAACAGATAATCAATTAATCGAAAAGATAAAAATGCAATACAATAGATATGCTCAGTCAATTCAGTTCCAATTTTCAATCAGTCCATTCAGTACTTCAGTTGGTTCAATTATCAGTCATAAGCAGTCCAGTTTAGCAGTAATCAGTATGTAATTCAGTAATTTTTCGGTAAACAATATGAGCTTGTTACAGTCTCTCCTCCTTATAAGGAGTTTAGTCCTCTAAACTCGAGTTACCTTCATTCTGGAAGAAAACAGGATCCAGTGGGAACAAATCAGGATATTTCTTAGTCATGTCATTTTCCCTTTCCCAGGTGGCATATACACCACCATGGTTTTGCCAGTCAACTTTCACTAACGGGATCTCTTTGTTTCTCAGCTTCTTGATCCGTCTGTTCACAATCTGTATAGGCCGTTCCTCGTAAGTGTAGTCATCACTCAACACTACTCGAGTAGGCTCAATTACATGAAAGGGATCCTGGAGATAATCTCTCAACATCGAAATGTGGAAAACATTATGCATATGCTCCATTTCAGGAGGGAGCGCAACTTGATACGCCACCGGATTAATTTTCTCAATAACCTCATACGGCCCGACATATCTCGGCGCTAACTTGCCTTTGACTCCAAAACGAGTCTGGCCTTTCATTGGTGTCACTTTCACAAAAACGTGATCACCCACTTCATACTCTATGTCCCGTCTTCTGACATCCGCATAACTTTTCTGTCTACTCTGTGCAGTTTTCAGTCTCTGTTGAATCAGTTTCACTTTTTCAATCGTTTCATATACAATCTCGGGCCCAAGCAAAGGCCCATCTCCAACTTCTGCCCAGCAAATTGGAGATCTACACTTCCTGCCATACAATGCCTCGAAAGGCGCCATACCAATACTCGAATGGTAGCTGTTGTTGTAGGCGAATTCAGCCAATGGCAAATGACTTTCCCAGTTTCCCTGAAAATCAAGGACGCACATTCTCAATAGATCCTCCAAAGTCTGGATGGTCCTTTCTGACTGTCCATCTGTCTGGGGATGATAGGCACTACTCAGCCTCAATTCAGTACCCAATGCAGTCTGTAGGCTTTGCCAAAACCTCGATGTAAACTTCGAATCCCTGTCAGAAACAATAGACACAGGCACTCCATGCAGTCTCACAATTTCATCAATATAGATAACAGCCAATTTGTCCGCATTATAGATTGTCTTGACAGGTAAGAAGTGAGCAGATTTGGTTAGTCTATCAACAATAACCCAAATTGAATCCATACCTTTTCTGGAGCGAGGTAACCCAACGATAAAATCCATCGTGATATGCTCCCATTTCCACTCTGGTACGGGTAAGGGTTGCAATAATCCGGCAGGTCGTTGATGTTCAGCTTTGACTTGTTGGCAATGAAGACATTTAGACACAAAGTCGGCAATTTCTTTCTTCATTCCCGGCCACCAGAAATTCTGTTTCAGATCTTGGTACATTTTCGTATTCCCCGGGTGAATAGACAATTTTGAATTGTGGCCCTCTTGCAGAACTCTTCTTTTCAGTTCAGTGTCATTCGGCACACACAGTCTTTCTTGAAATTTCAGTACATTGTTCTCAAATTTGAAACCCGGTCTCGGTTTAATTTCTCTTTATTCGATGATCTTCTTCAAGAAGTCATCCAGTTGCTGTTTCTCTTTAATTTCTTCGATCAAGGCTGGTTGAGCAGAAATAGTGGCTAGTGTTCCACCTTGTTCTCTCAAAACAACTTCAATTTCAGATTTTTCCCGGTCACAAAGCAGCTCTTTCTGTCCGGTGAGCAAACAAGCTAAGTTGGCAATTGACTTTCGACTCAATGCATCGGCAACAGTGTTGGCTTTTCCTGGATGGTACAGAATCTGTAGGTCATAGTCTTTGATCAGTTCTAGCCATCTGCGCTGTCTCATATTCAATTCTTTTTGTGTGAAGATATATTTCAAACTTTTATGATCGGTATATACTTCACATGTTGCCCTATACAAATAGTGACACCAAAATTTCAGTGCAAACACCACCGCAGCCAGTTCCGAATCATGGGTCGGGTAGTTCTTTTCATGTGGTCTCAGCTGTCGGGAAGCATAAGCAATAACTCTCCCATTCTACATTAAAACACATCCCAAACCCTTATGAGAAGCATCACTAAATACAGTATAACCATCCGTACCTGAGGGTAAGGTAAGAACAGGTGCAGTCACAAGTCGAGTTTTCAACTCTTGAAATGCTGATTCCCTCTGGTCGGTCCAGTCAAATGATGTCCCCTTCTGTGTCAGTTGAGTCAATGGTAAGGCAATTTTGGAGAAATCTTTGACAAATCTTCTGTAATATCCAGCCAATCCCAAAAAGTTTCGGACTTCAGTCACATTTGTTGGTCTAGGCCAGTTCACTACAGCTTCAATTTTCTGCGGGTCAACAGAAATTCCATCTTTGCTAACAACATGCCCCAAAAACATAACACGATCAAGCCAGAATTCACATTTAGACAGTTTAGCATACAGTTTCTGTTCCCTTAGGGTCTGCAGGGCAAGTCTCAGATGGTGTTCATGTTCTTCTCTACTTTTTGAATAAATCAGTATGTCATCAATAAATACTACAATGAAATCATCAAGGTATGGTTTAAAAATTCATTTCATAAGGTCCATAAAAGCAGCAGGGGCATTCGTGACTCCGAATGGCATAACTAAAAATTCATAATGGCCATACCTCGTTCTAAAAGCAGTTTTATCGATGTCCTCTGGTTTAACTTTCAGTTGATGATACCCCGATCTGAGATCAATCTTGGAAAACACTTGCGCACCCTGTAACTGGTCAAACAGGTCATCAATACGTGGTAAATGATATTTATTCTTTACAGTTACCTTGTTCAGTTCGCGGTAATCAATACACAGTCTCAGTGAGCCATCTTTCTTCTTTACAAACAGAACAGGTGCACCCTACGGTGAAGTACTGGGCCTGATAAACTTCTTGTCTAACAGTTCTTGCAATTGCACTTTCAACTCCTTTAGTTCAATTGGGGCCATTCTGTAAGGAGCTTTAGATATTGGCTGTGTACCCGGAATCACATCAACGATAAATTCAATCTCCCTGTCAATCAAATCCCCTAGTAGATCATCTGGAAATACATCTGGGAATTCCCTAACTATAGGAATACAATTCACATCAGTTTTAACACTATCATCAGTAGGCACAGTCAGCACAGAACACAGATATCCTTTACACCCCTTTCTAATTAATTTAACAGCTTTTACTGAAGAAATTAAGTACGGAGGAGGTACTACTCCACTCCCATTAAACACAAATTCAGGCAAACCAGGTGGACGGAAAACTACTTGCTTTGTTACACAGTCTATAGTGGCATGATATTTTTGTAACCAGTCCATCCCCAATATTACATCAAAATGGTCAATGTTCAATGGCAGTAAATCAATAAACAGATGCATATCCCCAACAATGATCTCACAAGCAGGATACATATATGCACATGTCATGGATCCTCCTACGGGTGATGATACGGCTAACAGATAATTCATGGGCTCTAAGGGTCTATTCAATTTCCATGAAAAAGCATGCGATACATAAGAATGTGTAGACCCCGAATCAATCAGCACATAAGCATTCTGAGTACAAATAGAGAGAATACCTGACACAACGGTCTCAGTATTTTGCACGTCTCCCGGTACTAGGGCAAACACTCGGCCCTGCCTCATAGGCTCTTTCCCGGTAGCTTTGGAGTTAGGCTTTGGTGCTACAATTGATGCTGCGGCGCTGCCTGCAGCTTTACTATTGCTCGGAGCAGTGGAAGGGCAATCTTTCACCATGTGGCCCACCTTGCCACACCTGTAACATGCACCAGAAATTTTATAACAAACTCCTTTATGGTTCTTACCACATTCGGAGCAGGGCGGTATGGAACCACTCCCCTGGCTGGGGCTATTTGTTGACCCCGTATTCTGTTTATTGTTCAACTGATTGTGCTTGCCTTTCTTGAATTTGAAATTCTGTCGTTTACCACGCCATTCAGACGCCGGTGTTTCCGATTGTTTCACAGCTTCGATGTTCTACTCGGCCATCAATGCTCGGTCAAGAACACCCACATAGGTCGGTAACTTTAAAACATTTATTCTGTCTAGTATTGCGACATTCAGGCCGCCTTCAAACCTTCTGGCCTTCTTGTATTCAGTATCCACCATATATGGTGCATATCGAGCAAGTCCGGTAAACTTTGTTTCATATTCAGCAACAGACATTGTGCCCTGTTTTAACTGTTCAAATTCAGTGACCTTCCTGTCCCTGACACACTGAGGGAAGTACTTTTCGAAGAAGGCTACTTTAAACTGAGCCCAAGTCATAACAGTATTGTCATCACGAGTAAGCATCCACCACCTTCTCGCCTCTTCTTGCAAGGTGAAGGTAGCTAACAGTACTTTATTTGCCTCCAAACACGGAAACACTTCAAATAGCTTTTCAGTCTCAAGAACCCATGCTTCAGCTTTTAGCGGTTCGAGGCCTCCCTGAAAGGATGGCGGTTTCAACTTGCTGAACTTCTGGGTAAGAGCAATAATATCCCCATCATTTGCATTCACATCTTGTACATTCACATTCTGGTCCGGCTGTACCGGAGGAGGAGGTGGGGGCTGTTGGTTCTGTTGTTGGTCCAGTCTAGCAGTTATCAGTTCCATCATTCGTTCCAGTCTGGCCATTCTGGCCTCAGATGATAGGGCTGCAAACGAACCGAGCTGTTCACGAACAAGCTCGAGTTCGGCTCGTTAAGGCTCGTTCGAACTCGGCTCGATTAATAAACGAGCCGAGCTCGAGCTTAAATTTCAAGCTCGATTAATAAACGAGCCGAGCTCGAGCTTACTATAGCTCGGCTCGAATAGGCTCGCAAGCTCAAAAATATAAATATTAATTTATATTTTTATATTTTAAATATATATTATATATTATATTATATATTATATATTATATATATATTTTTTATATTATAATTAAATTAAATATTTATATATTATATTATATTAATTATATTTGTCCAAGTTGCCTGTTAAGGCATTGTCCAGCAAAGGTGCTCGAGCATTGTCCAGCAAAGCAAAGCATTGGAAAACAATTTATAATGGGTGTGAGAGATTCCTTCAAGTTGCCTGATTCGATGTGGGACGGACAGCCACTCACTCCACTAAACAAACTTCACAACACAAGGGACAAGGGATTGAAGTATCCCACATCGGTTCAGCCTACAAAATGAAAAGGGGCAAAGGCTCTATATAATGGAGAAAGCCACACTGCCTACTGAATGTTGTCTTTAATGGTGAAAGCCAAAGCCGACAGCCAACAGCCGAGCTCAGCTGCATAATGTTGAGCTCGAGCTAAGTAATTTTTTGCTTAAAAATGTTGAGCTGGAGCTAAGTAATATTGGCTCGAGCTTAAGCTCAAGTCATAACTTAAAAATTTATTTGGTGGTTTCACTTGGCTAACGAGCCATAACGAGCCGAGCTCGAGCTGTGTAAATTTTAGGCGAGCCGAGCTCGAGCTCACAAATTTAGGCTCGTTTCGAACTCGAGCCGAGCTCGAACACCTTCATAATAAGACGAGCCGAGCTCGAATATAGTGAAACTCGGCTCGGCTCGGCTCGATTACAGCCCTATCAGAGGATGAGGATTCAGTTTCATTTGCAGTGCTTGCATTATCCATTTCACTATAAGCAGTTACAACAAGTATAAACATAAACAGTTGCATACTTAGACAGTTATCACATTAACATGTATTCAGTCATAACATAGCCACACACTTTTCAAGTTCATGAAATGCCCTAATCACTTTTCTAGGACACCCTATAGCTCATTTGGACACGTGTGTGGGGTATAACTCGTGGTTAAGTATCGCTCTGATACCACTCTGTCACGACCCAAACCCGGCCCTATGGGTTTAGCACTGTAACCGGCCAGTAATCCGAGATTACCGAAAGCCTGCTTAACAGTAGTACAGTAAAACAGAGTTCAGGGCCTGGCGGAAGCCAATACAGTAAATAAATAACGTCCATTGAGCTGTGACAGTCTGTATGCCAAAAATATTTTTCATGCATTCACACGTTCAGAACAGTACGGTCTATACAAAATTTACAGTCACACAGTACAGGGATCTAATCCCTTGATAACAGTACAGTTAGTAGCTGACAGTCTATACAGTAATCCAAAACAGTACAGAGACAGACGGGGGAAAAACAAAACACCCCAAAGCCATAACATGGCAACTCGGAACCTCGCAGTGAGGCACAAAGGCTGGCTTGACAAAACTGGAGTCTAACCCACGCTCCTAGCTCCGATCTGGTGGCTGAGCACCTACATATATATATAAACAGTGAGCTAAAGCCCAGTGAATAACATAATGCGTAAAGAGGTTAAGAATGAAATGTCCTTACAGTAATGAAAACAGTTCATTAAACAGTATTTCAGTCTTTCGGTCAGAACAGTTATTCAATCATATGTGGTACATCCATTAGCATAGTAATAAACAGTAGGTCTTAAAGACCGAACAGTAATGATGGCCATTGTAACAAGCCCGCGGGGGACCTCGCTACAGCTCGGACTCGATTTGTTGTCACGGTTCTTAATCTTGAACCAAAGAGTCCAAATCCGGCAAATCATTTTGGAAAACAGATTTTTTGAAAGAAGTGCCAAACATGGACTGCTTTGCCAGATACAGAGTCGCCACCTAAATATTTTATTTTTGGGAAATTTAGGAAACCCTGACTCGGTGCCAAAGGCCACGTGTTCGTCATCACCAAAGTTGCCTCGGCTCGGGAACTTGGGTACGATTGGGGAAGGTCACTTCGTGAGCACCCCCGCTCGCCCGGTCAAAGACCGGCCTCTACTAACCATGATATCTGTTTTGAAAACCTTGTATGCTCTTATTCCGATTATTAGCCTAGGTTACTATGTGATGCTCGCAGCAAATAAGTATAGACTGGGTCGCCTGAATTGGAACAAAACATTTCATGTTTGTTTGTTTGAAAATGGTTTGATGGTGCTACCCGCAGGTAGGCTAAGACGCGGATTTGCCACCCTCAGGTGGGCTTAGAAAACATGATTTTGCCACTATCTAGTGGGCTTAAAACACACAGTCAATGATTTGTCCAATCCAAGCAACTCAACCTCCACCCACAGGCATTCAAGGCAGTTTATATCATATAAGCATATAGCCTCATGGTAAGCATGCTATCATGGCAACACTCACACGCATGCAAGGATGCTAAAGCATAAGACTCACCGAGTACTCCAAGCCAAAACAAAAGCTGATTAGAAATCAATGCATGATCCTAAATGCAGAGATGCCTAATGCAATACATGCAAAAATGCAACTATAGCAGGCTCGGCTATTCTAAACATGGCATATGAAATGCTACAGCTATCATGTATTCAATTTGGAATTGAAATACAAATGCAGTTTGTATGATGCGCCGAGCCCAGTGCGTGCAAAACAGATAAATGATGCAAACATGCTGTCATATTGTATGCTAATTGAAATATGCCCTATATCTAACCATCGTAAGCGGGTAAATAAAAGGGAGAAAGAAATGGGGGTTGGAAGACATACATCACACTCACGCACACTTATTACAACATTGCCCTCGCGCAGAGGATCCGAATAAATAATAATACAGTCCGAAATAAAAGAATATTACAGATTTCTAAGTAGTTAGCAATTTAAACTAAGAAAGCTGTAAATCGGTTTGCAAGCCGGGGGCTGCCTCGCTTCTGATGAATGATGTATGCTGGACTGTGTTGCGCGGAAATCCACTGGGATGCCCGATTCAGCCTCTGTTCGCAGTGTTTCTTGAAATGCATGCCCGACTCTGAAAAGTTGCTGATCCTCTATTTTGCTGCAACAGAGAGCAGGAAAAGGGCATAGCAATGTATTTCACAAATATATGCATGCCTCGATCCTCGTGCCACCAATCACGCATACCGATGCATGATGGCCGAGGAATCGGATTGCACAACTCACTATAGAATGAATGCATGAATGCTACGATGAAAACCTAACTCCATCATGGGTTATCCGGAGTGTCGGTGACTGGGAATTGAGACCCGTTTCGTCACTCAGAGTACGAAACGTGCCTCGTTTCCCGTGCCCGGGCTAACTCCTATCCCGAACATGATGCAATATGCATGATATGAAATGCAACTAATATACAGTTCTAGCATGCACAATGCTATGAGAATGAGGTGCCTCGAAATGCGCGCACACGGGCACGCATACCGAGAAAATGATGTGGAATGCAAATCGGATAAAACCGAAATGCCTCGAAATGAGTGCCCCCAGGCGCGCATACCGAGGCGATGATGAAATGAGAAATCGGATAAAACCGAAGTGCCTCGAAATGTGTGCCCACAGGCACGCACACCGAGGCGATGATGAAATGAGAAATCGGATACAACCGAAGTGCCTCGAAATGTGTGCCCACAGGCGCGCACACCGAGGCGATGATATGATAGAAATCGGATAAAACCGAAGTGCCTCGAAATGTGTGCCCACAGGCACGCACACCGAGGCGATGATATGATAGAAATCGGATAAAACCGAAGTGCCTCGAAATGTGTGCCCACAGGCACGCACACCGAGGCGATGATATGATAGAAATCGGATAAAACCGAAGTGTCTCGAAATGTGTGCCCACAGGCACGCACACCGAGGCGATGATATGATAGAAATCGGATAAAACCGAAGTGCCTCGAAATGTGTGCCCACAGGCACGCACACCGAGGCGATGACAAAATGAGATGGAAATGCAAATTGGGCTTATACTAACATGAATGGACCTCAGCCACACTCACATCAGACGCCGTCGGATAAAAATGGGTGCCTCAAAATGCGTGCACACGGGCACGCAAATCGAGGCGGTGACATACGCAATGCAAATGACATACGGAATGAAAATTGGGCTTACACTAACATGAGTGGACCTCAACCACACTCGCATCAGATGCCGTCGGATAAAACAGAGGTGCCTCGAAGTGCGTGCCCACGGGCACGCAAACCGAGGCATGGCCCGAAGGCATGAAATAGCACGGGAAATGATATGCAAGCATGCAAACCAAATTTCAGCACCTAAATGAAAGGGAAAACAGTCCCGAAATGATACGAAATGACAACCGATGCATGAAATCATCCCGAAATGTGATTCTAAGTACCCGAAATGGCCTACGGCTATGCTAAACATGCAAAATTGATACATGAAATCAAAAACAGTAGCAAGGCAGCCCCAAACTAAGCATTTTTACAGTACAAAACATGGCCAATCAGTAAGCACAAGTAGGGCTAAAATGGCATACAAAAATGGCTCCGCAATGGAGGCAATGAAGCAAGTCACAGCTGCTGGCCCCAAACAGGAAAGGGGCCTTCTACAATATTGAAGAGGGGCCAAAGATATGATGTTTTTCAGTAGATGACAAGCCCCAAAAACAGATACAAGTATGGCAAACAATTCATGCAAGAAATGGGCCAGCAAAGGGGCAAAGAAATGAGGGACCTTCAACAATGTTGAAGAGGGTCCCAAAATTTGTCATTTTACAGTAGGTGATCAAGCCCAAATCAGTATACAAACATGCTCAAAATGCAATGCAAGATTAAGGTCACAAGAGGGCTATAACATGAAGTACACAAAATATTCATAAAACAGCCAAAGACCCTTAATGAAACATGACAAGGGGGTCAAAATATGGCCACTCTCAGTTCTGATTATGGCCGAAAAACAGAAGCAAGATACGCTAACAAAACATGCAAAAATAGGGACCAAAGAGGGGTACAATGGCAAGTGATACGTGGAGGTCCCAAACAGTGTTGAGCCCTTCTTCAATGTTGAAGAGGGGCTCAAAATAGACCTATTTATAGTTTACATCAGGCCCCAAAACAGATCACACACAAGACAGAAATATCATGCAAGAAAATGGCATTCAAGAGGGTATTGAAGCAAGTGCAACATGGGGGGCTCAAACAGTGTTGAGCCCTTAATGAAACATGAAGAATGGCTCAAAATAAGCCTAGTTCCAGTTAGGGTCGGACCCCAACTATGCAAGCATAAGGAGCTAAAATATAGACCAAGAAAAGATCAAAAAGAGGGAAAATGAGACTCACCCTTGAAGACTAGTCTTTTATCAACTCTTGGCTTGAGAAAAGATGCTCCTTGCCTCTGGAAATGGCCTCCGAACTGCTGGTATGGAGTATGGGTTGGTTGGCTTGGAGATGGAGTAGAAAATGGATCCAAGAATAAAGGGTTTTGGTGCTTGGAATATAGAGAGAGAGAGATTGAACGTAGGAGGCTCCAAACAAATTATTCTAACCCTTGCAAATGGAGCTCAAGGGTTGGTTTTATAGAGGACAAAGGGCCAAGGCTTCTTGGAGAAGCCACCAGAAAGGGTCAAAGCTTCTCAAAGAAGCTAAGCAAAAGGGTCAAGCTTCTTCAAGAAGCTAAAACAAAAGATTCCAAGCTTCCTGAAGAAGCTAAAACAAAATGTTCAAACTTCCCGGAGAAGCTTCAGCCGAAAAAAAAAAAAAAAAAAAAAAAAAATTGATGGCGGACCCACCACTGTTCACCGACCACTGTTCACCGACCTCGCCGACGAGCACTGTTCACCGACCTCGCCGACCGAGCACTGTTCATCGACCATGCCGACCGACCTCGCCGACCGAGCACTATTCACGGACCATGCCGACCGACCTCGCCGACGAGCACTGTTCACCGACCTGCCGACCGAGCACTGTTCACCGACCATGCCGACCGACCTCGCCGACCGAGCACTGTTCACCGACCTCGCCGACCGAGCACTGTTCACCGACCATGCCGACCGACCACTGTTCATCAATGGTGCTGGTGGCAAAAAAATCTGCGCTGAAGGTCCAACTTCAAATGGGCATAACTCCTTCATGTGAACCCCTTTTCAGGTCATTCTGGTGTCCAAACTGAAGCCCCAGAAGTTAGCTTTCCAATGGCGCAAACCTCGTATCAAAATTCCAACTGTACAAAAAGTTATGCTCGTTTCGGTGAAGCCGCGCAGATGTTTCGGTCCAAAATGGGGTGTGAAATTGAGATTTGTCTCTCTCCTTGCTGAAGAAACTAAACCTTGGCCCTGCACACCTTTCTCCACCAAGTAAACCATCAGTAACGCCCAAGTCTTAAGGGCGGTCAAAAATGGGGTGTCTACAGCCATCAGTCAGTAAACAGTAGTGGTTCCACGAGGGAACCGACAGAGATCTCTGTAACAGTAGCAATAACAGTATACAATAGTTGTTAAGGATGCCACAATACATTTCAGAATATAGGACATACATACAATCAATTAACAATAATTACTTCAGAAAACAGTTCCGTTAAACAGTCAGAAAACATTCTCAGTTGAACATATCGTTACACAATTGTTACTCACAGAGCTTGGGCTACAGTATGCTAGAGCGTGTCTCCCCAGTCGCCAACCCTACACAGTTCACAGGTTGAACACACACTAAGCTACACAGTTGGGAAATATTCATAACTTAATCCCTAATTTGCCTTGGTGTGTTCTACATCTATATCCTCATTAAGATGCCTTAAACTAGGCCTAAGAATGCCTAGAATGGGATGAGGATGCAAAAATACACTTAGAAAACATTTTGCAAAGTTTGCTGAAAATAGGAGCCTCGCTCGAGCGAGCCTTCCTTCGCTCGAGCGAGCTTCCAAAATCAAAGGCTTCGCTCGAGCGAGAAATTCTTCGCTCGAGCGGTCTGTTGAACAGTAAAAGTACTAGATGTTGTGATTTTACGCGCGATGGTCGCGCGATGCTCGCTCAAGCGGAGTCTTGGACAAAGGTGCTCGCTCGAGCGAGGAAGCCAAATCTGGAATTTCCAGATTTGCCTCCCAAGCTCAAAACCAAGCATTCTACCACTCTAAACTCGACCTCTTGGGCTCAAATTCTGGAAAACATATCTACATTCATTGTATAACAAGTTTCAAAGCTCAATTTATGAATTCAAGCCCCAAAGGTGAGTCAATTAAAACCATTTTACAAACCCATTTTTTATACACTGGAGAAATGCAAACATGCATGGATTCAAACTTCAAAACTTGTTCAAATGAACTCATTTCTTCAAGAACATGCTGAAATCATGGACTCAAGCCTATATGAACATGCATGTGCAATTTACCATGAACTCAACTCAAATTTCAACATTTCACCCATGCATGCATGAACTAAGCTACAATTCAACTTATTTGCACTAAAACATGACTTAATTCTAAAATGAAACATGAATCATGCAAGAGCTAGCTCAATGACAACAATAAGGAGATGAATCCCTTACCTAGAGTTTCAATTTCAAGGTGAGGAAGTTAAATTTGCAAATTTCCTACAATTCCTCAAGTCTACAAGCCAAATCTCTAGATGGAACTCAAATTCTCTCCTTCTCCCTCTCTTGGTCGGCTAGAGTGTAGAAAAGGGCCTTGGAATGTTTTGATCAAGTGTGTATAAGGTTCAAAGAATAAAAATAAACAAAGGCCCACTCAAAGGCATTTGGTAAATAAATCAAAGTTTGCAATAAAACAATATTTAATCTAATTTAGTCATACCTAATCACATTTTGGGTAAATATACCATTGAATCACATAATTTCCAATGATTCCAATCATCAATCTATTCTCGATTCGGCCGCCGATAAGGCCTTCAATTTGCAGTTTAAACACAAAAAGCACGAACAGATAATCAATTAATCGAAAAGATAAAAATGCAATACAATAGATATGCTCAGTCAATTCAGTTCCAGTTTTCAATCAGTCCATTCAGTACTTCAGTTGGTTCAATTATCAGTTATAAGCAGTCCAGTTTAGCAGTAATCAGTATGTAATTCAGTAATTTTTTGGTAAACAATATGGGGTTGTTACAATATCTTTGTTAAATGATGGTCAGTATGTGATGGTGTGACAACCTCGATCTGTAATTAGTTAATAATCCGTGATTAAGAATGCCTAATAAGTAATTAAGATGAAATCATGTGTTAATTGTGCATTTCATGTGTTATTTGTGATTTTATCTGTTTAACGTAGGAATATCTGTTTGAATTTCCATTTTGACATGCGAATTGAAGGCCTTATCGACATCTGAATACGAAGCTGCCTAGGTTTACGTGTTATTTAGGATTTTTAAGATTTGATGGTAAGTTTAATTAGAATTCGATTTGGACTCAAATAATTAGAATAAATTAATAATTAAGTTGAACTAGCTTAACTCTAGTCACGCTTAATTAGCCTAATGCTAATGAAACTTATATAAGGCTAATACAAGAGCTTGAAAATGTTCTACACATTCATTTCCTCATCTTTAAGACCAACGTGAGAGAAAGAGTGAGAGCTAGAGAGAGAGGATACAACATTCAAAGAAGAATAAGAGGAGAATTAGAGAGGATTGGAAGACTTGTTCAAGGAATTGCTAAGAATAGAAGACTTGAAGACTTCTAGGTATGAATACAATCTTTAACTCACAAATTGGAGCTATATAGTGTAAGAATTCAAGTGAATTCTTGAGCTTAGAATGTAGAAATGAGATTACTCCATGCATGCATGCTCATTTCATCACATTTTGAAGTTATTTCCAAAAAATTCTCACATGCATGTATTTATCTTAGCTTTGGTTTGTGAATTCATCCCATTTCATACCATTATATCTCAATTATTCATGTTTTGGAAGAAAAGAATTCATGTCAATTCTTGCATGTAATCCATATGGAGTTTCAAGTGCGATTTTGAACAATTGACATGCTTTTGGGCCTTGACCTTGTGAAATGATTTTTAATTCATGATGTGTTATCAGTTTCTGCATGTCTTCTTTCATTTTGGCCCAAAAGAATGAGCTTTGATGTGTTAAAATTGAGTTTTGGACTTGAAGAGCAAATTTGGAAATTCCAGAATTCGCACTATTCGCTAGAGCGGTGGAACCTTCGCTCAAGTGTACTTTGCGAGCTCTCAGTGCTTTTGCAGAGTTTGACGGTTCGCTCGAGCGACCAAAAGACCGCTCAAGTGACCACCTTTTATTTTCAGTCTTGGCTCGAGCGACCAAAAGTTAGCTCGAGCGTAAAATAAGAGTATCCAGTACTTTTGCAGACCAAGGGGTCCGCTTGAGCGACCAAAAGACCGCTTAACGAATTGTCATGTTTCTAAAATTTCACAAAGTGTTTTCAAGTGCATTTTTGCATCATCATTGCATCTTAGGCTACAATAACGATGAAATGAATTAGAAACACACCAAGAAACAAAATTAATAAGTTTAAACGTCAACAAAGTGTGTGTTTCAATGTGTATCTGTCACATGTTTGTGTAGGTCACTTGTTATTATCCAGCTAATCAATCTGCTCTGTCCGCTTTACTTCTAGGGCTATCTGTGAGTAATAACTCTGTAAAGTTATATTTGACTATACATGTAACAACCCAGACCCATGATTAACATTAATCCATGCTTAAGTATACCTAACAAGTAATTAAGAAGAAATTCTGAGTTAATTACATGTGCATTGCATTATTTGTGTTTATATCTGTTTAACATAAGAGGATCTGTTCATGTTTTCGTTTCAGTTTGTGAATTGAAGGCCTTATCGGCATCTGATTCAGAAATTGACTTTATTTTTGAGTTTATTAGAATTCTTAGAATTTTATGGTAGGTTTAATTGAAATTCAATTCAGAACGATTAAATTAGATTAATTTAATGCCCATTTGATTAACTTTAATTAATTACCACTAAGTGAGCCTATATAAGACTCCCTATATGCTCCACTCATCTCTTTCTTTCAATTTCAATACATTTTTGAGTTTACTCACACACACAAACGTGAGAGAGAGTGAAAGGGATGTAGACTTGAATTCAACCAAAGTGGGACTTGCTTGAGAATCAAAGAGAACTAGGGAGGATTAACTTGATTACTCAAGAATTGGTCTACTTGAAGCTCAATTGAGAAGTTTAGGTGAGAACTCAAGCTTTTGATAATATAATTAAGTTAGCCAACTCATGAATTCAAAATAAATCCTGTAGGAAGGCAAGAATTAAGCCTAGATAGTTGATTTTAGGAGTGTATCATGTATGCATGCATGCATAATTCTCATAATTTGAAAAGTTGATTTTCAAGAATCTCCACATGCATGTCTATACTTGGGTTTTGTTCAAGGAATTCAACATGTCTTTGACCCAAACATCTCATGTGCTTATGATTTGGAAACTTGAAGCTCAAATCACTCAATGCATGTCATATTCATGTTATGTTTTCACAATTCAAGTTTGAATTTTGCTCAATCGTCAAGCTTATGGACCTTGATTTCATGAAATGACCTTTAATTCTCAATGTTTTTCAAGTTTAAACAAGTTTCCTCAAGTTTTTGGCCCAAATGATGAGTTTTGAAGTGTTGAAATCAAGATTTGCACCTTGGAAGCAATTCTGGAGACTCCAGAATTCTGTTCATACATTCGAGCATAGGAATCTACGCTCCAGCGACCACTCTGAGAGTGTGCACTTCCGCTCGAGTGACCAGAAATCCGCTCGAGCGTGAAATGCAAGCTTCCAGAAGTTCTTATGTTTTGCAGCACGTTCGAGCGACAAAAGTTGTGCTCGAGCGAGGGCACGTCTCTCACGCTCGAGCGAGAGTCGAGCGAGCGTCAAGTGGAAAAATCAAGTAACCAGCATTTTTGCAAAAGTTTACAGACTGCTCGAGCGACAGATCTTGCGCTCGAGTGACCACTCACATTTTACATGTCCGCTCGAGCGTAAGTCACGCTCGAACGAGGACCCTATTTTTAGCACTTTTTGTTAAGTGTTTTCAAGTGCATTTTTGCATCATATTTCCGTCCGAGGCATTCATAGGCCAAGATCAAGACACTATAATGAGGATAAAGAAGTAGAAACACACCAAGACAAGAAAAAACTAAGTTAATGATTCTGGGTGTGTAATTTAGTACGTATTCATTCTATATTTGTGTAGGTCACGTGCCACAAGATATCTGAATTGCCTACTTTATCTGTTACTTGGAGCCATCTGTTATCTGTGAGTAATAACTTAGTAAAGTTATGTTTAAGTTAAATTATTTTCTGTATATGAAATAAGATTTGTTCTATGAAATGCCATGTTTTATACTATGAATGATTGTCCAACTCTAACAAATGTTTGTGATATTATGCTATGATCTAAGTATGCTATCTATACCCGGACTGGAGGTCCCTTATGGAACTGACAAGTTATCTATACCCGGCCAGAGGTTTCTTTATAGAACTGACAAGTTATCCGTACCCGGCCGGATGTTCCTCTATGGAACTGACAAGTATAATCTATGATGCTATGTATATAATCTGTTAGCGCTAACGGATAAACCATGTATAATCAAGCATAAATTCTGAATTCTGTATATGAATTGAATAAGCATATGAATGTGAACTAGCTTAGTCATGGAACATCATTCATTTAATCTTTTACTCTGTTATTATTCACTGGGCTCCCGTTCACTATTTATATTATGTATATAGGTGATCAGGCACATGACCAGGCTCAGAGTTAAGGACCTGGCGTCTCAAATTTTGTCAGCCAACCTTTGCACCTCCCGAGGAGGTTCTAGATTAAGTTAAGTTTAGTGGTTGTGTTGTTATGAATGTACTTTGTTTCTTTTACTCCATGAACAAGTTTATCTATTTTTATGTATATAAAGTGACGTATAAATACTGTATATTTTGACGTCACTCGTATGTTTATAAAAGTTTAAGATTATATGTCCCATGTATGTCTTCACAACTCGATGGACTATGTATATTTTATGTATTTACTTCCGCAGTCCCTAATTATGCATTATTATGTTAAGAGGCCTTTGGTAATCCAAGGATTATTGGCCGGTTACGACGCTAAACCTATTGGGGCGGGTTTGGGTTGTGACAATAAGTATTTTCTGAAGGAAATAAAATGATCTGTTTTCTAAAACGTTATTTTGTAAATCATGAATAATTGTCTAGCTTTCTGAAATGTATTCATGGTATCCTTAGTATCATATGATATATGTTATCTGCTACTTGGTACCAGGGTTTCAAGTGGGTTTCAATTATGGAACTGGTTATGCATAACCGCTTATCTACTCTGTATATGGGTCTTTATAACCACCTACTCTACACGTGGGTCTTTATGACCAATCTGATATGTTAGCGCTAATGGAGGTACCACTTATGACTATATGCAAAATCTGAATATGTATACAAATTTGTTTATGATCTGAATTCTAATTTTTGAATATGTTATGGACATCATTCGTAAAACATGTACTCTATTGTTATTCATTAGGCTCTATTTCAGTGTATTATGTATGTATGTAGGTGATCAGGCGCGTGACTAGTCTTAAGCTGCTGCCTGGAGATCTATTGTGTCAAGCCAACTTGTGCGTCTCCCGTGGAAGTTCCGAAATCCGCAAGTGATCTTGTCTTATGTGAAAAAAAAAATGAAAAAAAAGAAGAAGAAGAAAGGTTCTATTTTCTTTTGTTTTTTCGAGATAACTTTTGTTAATCTGTATATAAGGCTAAGCCCCTTTCTGTTCTATCTGTATATGTGATGATGTGATAACACAAGTATGACGTCATAATATATGTATTATAAGTTTTAAATTTATGTTTCATGTATGTCTGCACAGCTCTATGGACATCATAGTTTTTATATTTGCTTTCGCTAGCCCCTTATTTTGTTAATCTGTGTCAGAGGCCTTTGGTAATCTTAGGATTACTGGCCGGTTACGATGCTAAACCTATAGGGGCGGGTTTAGGTCATGACACATGGTTTCCGGTTTATAACGGAATTGTAAGGTTTGAAGACTGTTGATGGAGATGACCCGAAAATATCTCAGTGTTGTAATTTTTGATCTAGGGTTGAAAATTGGATTTTGTTTTGTAATTTTTGATAGTTATGATGATCTGTTGATATTGGGATTGTTGTTTAGCTGTGGCGGTGGCGGTGGCGCCGTTTGCAGCAACGGAAAGCAGTGAAACAGCAGACGAAGATTGTCAGTGGCTTTGTTCAATCACAAGTTGTAGCTTACTTTTCGTGCTCCTTTCGGATACAACTAGCCCTATAATTCAAACTCCCATGGTTCTGAATCTGATTCCACACGTGCAATGTGAAATAGATAAACACAAATGAGTTCAAATCCGACAAATCTTTTAGAAAATCGATTTTGAATCAAAAATGCCAAAAATTGACTGCTTTGCCAGATTATAGAGTCGCCACCTAAATATTTTTTAAAAATTTAGAAAACTTGAGACTCGTGCCAAATGTCACCTATCCGTTATCACCAAAGTATCTCGACTCGGGAACTTAGGTACGAGAGGGAAAGGTCATGAATTCAGCACTTCACTTGCCCGATCAAAGATCGGCCACTACTAATCTTGATGTAATTCTTATTTATATTACATGCTCTTATTCCGATTATTAGGCTAATTTTACTATGTGACGTATGCAAGTATAAATTAATTTGCGAAAATTGGAATACCTTGATTTATGTGTGTTTTGAAAGGTGTTTGAATATGTACCACTGGAAAAAAATGATCTCATATGAACATTAATCAAATTATCCCAATTTAAGCAATTAGCCTTCATTCACAGGCATTCAAACATGTATACCAATTAAACACTTAGCCTCATGAAAAATATGCTAGATATGGCAACAATTACACACATGCGATATGCTAAAGCAATAAATGCTCACCTAGTACTCCAAGGCAAGCCAAACAAAATAAAAGAATTAAAAAACATGCATGCTCGTAACTAATGCAACACATGCGATAAGCAATTTAAGTCGGCTTGGCTACTAACATGGCATGTGAATCAATTTGATAGCATGCGGTTTGAGCACATATTTAACAAAGTAAGAAATAACAATGTCGTTAGAATGATGAACCGAACCTTTATGTATGCAAAACAAATGGATACTTTGTACATGGAAAATGCTAAGTAAACATAATGCTCTATGCTATCCATTATAAGCAAGTAAATAAAAGGAAGAAAGAAATGGGGGTCGGAAGATATACACATTATTACATTTTTGCCCTCGCGCAGGAGGGTCTGAATGAATGTCATAACTGATTACTACGAATTAACTAGCGATTACAAACCAAATGAAATAAATTAACTACACTAGCTAATTATTACGAATGAAGATTAAACTAACTAATTAGTAACAACACCATAAATTTAACGAACTACTTTAGCTAATTAATTAAGTACAACACAAAAAATTAACTATATACTCTAACTAATTAATATAAGTTAGAATTAAACTAACTAATTAGTTACAATACAGAATGAACTAAGTAAGCAATTAACTATTACAAGTTCACTACTTTAAGTACTACATGCTATTATTAAAACATTATTTTAACGACGGGCCCCGAGAAACGAGGGATGGTTCATGTATGCATGCGGATTTCCACCCGAAAATGCTCTCTGTTTTGCTACTAGAATGCTTCTGTTTCACAGTTAGAAAATTGCTCTATTTTTCACCTCATTCTCTGCTCTGTTCTGTTCTGCAGGAAAAAGGATACTACGTGGCTGAAAAAGGTAGCCGTGTCACGATCCAAACCTGCCCCTATAGATTTAGCATCGTAACCGGCCAATAATCTTGGGATTACCGAAGGCCTCCGAGGCATATTAACATATTTTTAGAGGTTAGCGGAAGCAAATAACAAAGATATAACATCCATTGAGCTATGCAGTATGACAACCCGAAAATTTAAGTTATTCCTTAATTTTTATATTAGTATTATTTAATTATAAAAAAGAGAAATCTTAAATGTTTAATTAAATTTTCTATAAAAATAAAATATGAAATAAAGTGCAATGGATAGTATATATAAAAAAGAAAAAGAAAAAAAAAAGAGGATAAACATGAATTAAGTATAAAAAAAGAAAGAAAAAAAACAAAGAGGATAAACATGAATTAAGTGATAAGGATGTCACGTGTAGGAGTTGGGGGTTGGCTTGGTGCCCACAGTTGCTCCCTATAAATAGGGGAGGATTTGCTTCGATCAAGAAAACAGAAATAGGGAAAGGAATGAGGGAAAATGAAGCGAAAGAAAGGAAAAGCACCGAAAGTAAAGAAGAACGAGTAAGGTATTAATTTTAAGGTGAGTTATATTATACCTTGAGTCACTATAACCTTATAAACAATTATGTTTTGTAAGTACCACCACAAGAGTCCCACGCCTTGGGGGACTTAAATAACCATTGGCCTTTGTTTGATCACTTTGTGGCCCTCTATTGTCATGGATCTATTTGTTTGGTCACTTTGTGGCCCTCTATTGTCATGGATCTATTGATCTCTATTATGTGCGGAGCAAAGTGCTGTGCGGAGATAAGTGCTAAACTATTGTGGGAGCCACCTCTATAATCCATACGAGCCACCTATTGAATTCGTACCTCTGTTCTGACTGTCACTCCTGTGACCTCTGTTATGTTCTGTTCGATATCGTGGTTATGGTTATTTATTTCATAATCTCAGTTTTACTACTTAAATTATTATTTGTTCAGACTAAGTTATCTTAAATATTTTAGTTATATAACTATCCATGGTTATTTTGTGTCCCTTATACTCTTGGCACAATATTTCTCACTCTGCCATATGCTTATAGCTGTTTACCAATTTTCAAGAAACAATGCAATTCAGAAATAGCTTTTGGAAAGTCTTAGATGCGAGGGCTGCGAATAAACACACATAACACTTTTATGATATTTTTATGTGTAAATATCGGTCTTTTTGGTCAATAAATTTTGTAATAAAAATAGAAGCTCCGATGATTATTTTGGTACCCTCACTTAAATATTATTTCCGTTCGCGTTTATTAATTTGTTCAAGAATTGGCCGGAGGTAACTTCAGTTATTGGCCATCACGATGCTTGACCCTTTGGGTACGGGGAGCAGGTCGTGACATGCAGACTTATATGAGACAGAAAAATTTGAAACTTTTTATATACGTATTTTCACGTCATTCTTATGTCATTATATATATACAGATTAAACAAAAAAAGACTTAGCCCTATTTACAAAATAAACAAAGACTTGTTTAACCAAACAAGAAAACAAAACATAAGCTTTAAATCACATAGCCATAGCCATAGCCACTTGACATATCCGGAACGTCCACGGGAAGCACATAGGTTGGCTGACAAAAACAAATTCCAGACAGATGCCTTTAAGCCTGGTCACGTGCTTGATCACCTACATACATAAATAATACAGTGAGCTAGAGCCTAGTGAATAATAACAGAGTAAAGGGTTTTAACGAATGATGTCCATTGCAGAGTTTGAAATCAGAGTTTATATCATAAACATATTCTTATCGGAAACAGAGTCTTCTACATATTCAGATTTCAAATCAGAAATAGATTCAGATACATGTTCGTATTCATATTCATATTCAGATTTTGCATAAGATCATACGTGGTACACCCATTAGCTATCATATCAACTTGGTCCTGAAACCCACATGTATAGTCGGTACCGGCAATCGTAAAGGTCCATATCTTGTATGCAAGTAGCCATGGTATTGTTACCCCCAGGCGAGGGCCACGTGAATATAAGCCTCGGTATTGTTACCCCCCGGGTAAGGGCCACGTGAACATAAGCCACAATATTGTTACCCCTAGGCGAGGGCCACGTGCATATTGGCCACGGTCTTGTTACCCCCGGGCGAGGGCCACGTGAACTAAGGATACCACAAATATATTTCAGAAAAAATGGACATTCATTCATAATTTATAAAATAGCAGTTCAAGAAACAGATCGTATCATATCAATCAGAAAATACTTGTAATTAAACATAGCTTTACAGAGTTATTACTCACAGTGTTCAAATGCTTGGTTCGCCCTTGTAGTTGACCCTACACAATTCACAATACATATAAAAATTGGGTCACAATACAATTTATTCCATTCTTTAACTTGTTTAACATTCTTAGGCTTCTTTTATGTTCTTTAATTCATTTATAATGTTTAATGTATGCCTAAGAGTGCTTTGGAAAGAAAGAGAACGGAAAATGAAGTATAGAACAACTTTTTTTTTTTTTTTAAAAATAATTTCTGAAACAAGGCTCTCTGCTCGAGCAGACCCCTTTGGTCTGGAAAAGTACTGGTTACTTGCATTTTACGCTCGAGCGAGACTTTCGACACTCGAGCGAGATGCCTTGCAAAATAGGGTTCGCTCGAGCGATAATACAAATTTCTACAAAACTTCTAGGAGCTCGATTTCCACGCTTGAGCGACACATTCCTCGCTCAAGCGGACTTGTCGAGTTCTGGGTTTTTCCAGATTATGTTTGAGCTTCAAACTTGGTTCCATCCATTGTAATTAATATCATAAGACTCATATATAACTCTTAACCTGAATATAAGGGCCAATTTTATAAGATTTGAATATCAAGTTTACATAAATCCATCTCATAAACTCGAATCATATCAAACTCACTTCATAACTTCAAAGCTCATGCAAATTAATGTAACGCCCTCAAAATAAACTCATAATCATACATTCATGATACAAAAAGAGATATCATATTCCCAACATCAGAGTATTCTTACAAGAGATATTACATATTGACAACAAAAGTAAATGCCTTATAGGCTTACAACTTTCCAAGTCAACACTTAGGTTCAACAAAAATAGAGTTCTAACTCTTTACACAAAATAAGCCCTTGGCTTGATATACAGATAATACACAAAATAATCACAAAAGTAAGCCTTTAGCTTCTACAACCTCCCAAGCTACATCCTTGGAGGTGGCATATCACCTGCACCTAAAAATAATGTCCCATATAGGGTGAGCCAATGCCCAGTAGAGATATACTAAACCAATTATGAGCAATAACTAAAACATTAGCATATGGTAAATGGCTAACACTTGTGAACCAACTTACGACGCAATTCAGTTCCATGACAATTATGTACATGTTTCATTCCATTTTCCTTTACTTTGCCAATTCAATTCATAAACATGGCTCAGAACTTGGACAAACAATTAAATGAGATAGCAACTCATATAACAACACTTCCAATAACCACAATTTAATGAGACTATGGCTCATATAAAAACACTTCAATACTTCAACACTTCCATATTTCAAGTGATACACATATTTGCTGTATTAGTGGAGTCCATCCCCTATCTCCTCCCAAGTAGGTTTGAGAGTCCATCCCCTATCTCCTCTCAAACCATGAAGTACATCCCCTATCTCCTCCCAAACGGGTTTAAGAGTTCATCCCCTATCTCCTCTCAAACCGTGGAGTACATCCCCTATCTCCTCCCAAACAATACACATATACAATGTATGTAAACACATATCACATACAATGATCAACCAATACACACATTTGCTGTATTATTCCAACCGTCATATTCGATGACATATTCAATATGATTAGTTTCAGTTTTCCCTAATCATCATACAATGTCTACAACAATCAAGACTATCCTCCACCGATAGCCCAAAGCAATTATCTCTAAACAGATAATAAATTTATCAAACAGATAAAATATTAACATTTCCATGGGTGAGTGATCGATTAATCCAACTACACCATTCAATCTCACAATTCCCCAATTTCATGAATTTCAACTCAATTTCATAGTTCCACAAATTAATTATTCAACACAATTAGGGCATTTTCTCCATTTTCTCAAATATTGATCCTAAGACCAAATTTCACCAATTTGACTCATAAACTCATAATCCCAAAGTCTTATATGCACATGGAGCTTCAAAACACAAAACCCCTCTTTATATAATTACAAATCAAACCCTAACTTTCTCAAAATTACCAAACAACACCACTTAATCAAAATGACTAAAATTTATGTTAAAACTCATAGAGTAGAGTAAGTTATCCCTACCTCAAAGTTTGAAGCCCAAAGGGAAAGATGAAGAAACCCAAAGATGCTCGAAATCAACAATTTTTCGGATCCAAAGATAGCCCAAGCCAAACTCTACCTTTTATACAAAGGAACCAAGGTAGAAACACTCTAGAACTAGATAGATCCTTAGAGAGAGAGAGAGAGAGAGAGAGAGTAGAGAGAGAGGCTGCTGAAATTAGGGTTTTGAAAAGTTAGAGAGAGTGAGGAAGTTGAAAAAGTGATTTAAAATGACCCAGCTGCGATCTGATATACGTATGACACGCTTGAGCGAAGAATAGGACGCTCGAGCGTCAGACACAAAAAACTTAACCCGCTCGAGCGCAAAAGACCCGCTCAAGCGCCAAGGCACAACAGCAAAACACCACCCGCTCGAGCGTAGATTACACTCCTCTAGTACTTTTACAGACTTCGAACACCCGCTCGAGCGTCAGATACCCGCTCAAGCGCGACCCGCTCGAACGTAAGGAAATCCGCTCGAGCGTGAAAAACACACCTGCAGTATTTTTACAGACGCACAAAATGCTGAAAGGATGCAAACTCCGCTCGAGCGCAAAGGGACTTGCTCGAGCGGATCATCAAAAATCTGGGCCATAAGAATAGAGACCAAAGCTCACCCAACCTGTTCGGAACACGCCCAAGACATTTCTAAACTCAACTTCAAAGAGTTAAAGGACAGAAATGTAATACATACAACAATAATCATCCACGGAACTGAGTACGGAATACAATAAACAATGAGAGGAAAACCGAGATTGCTATATTAATTTTCATATCATTTTGAAATATACATGCATGTGAAATATAGGCCTCATTTTCAACTTAACTAGTACAATTGATGATCAACTTCATGAAATTCAACATTATCATGCTTGCATGTGCCAAATAGCCTTCAATTCATTATAAAATGCATGTCTGACTCAAATATGCAAACTCATGACAATCCTTTACCTGCATGTACACACAAACTTCAAATTCATCAAATTCAACTCAATTCATGTTCTTCATATCAAGCCCAATTCCAAACTCACAAATTCCAAAACTTGAAGTGAGCTTTCAAAATAATTTCAAAACTTGGGTTCATACATGGTTTGTCTAAAACATACAAACTCTTAAATAATCAAGAAAATATGATCAATTTTAAATCATTTACATTAAAACTCCTTTAATTTATAAATTAAGCCCATTGTTCATAAACCCATAAATTTCCAAAGCTTAATTCTTATTTCATCAAAACATGAAATCAATTATTAGAAATCCATGATGCATGTACAATTAGAATATTAAAACTTGTAGAATTTGTCCATGCATGTAGAAATTAGACTTAATTCATGCATGATATTCCAAAATCAGACCCAAAATAATTAATTTCTAAATTAATTTTCATAAATTTGAACATAGCTTCAATTTCTCATTTCCTTTTTAATTACATAAAATTGACTTCAAGCCCTTTCTATTTTCCCTTAAAACATGAAATTAAAGTATTAAACTTCTTAGAAAATCATTTGCATGCATGAAACATTTATCAAAATCCAACGAATTCTACATAATCAAGCTCAAACCATAATTAAAATTTGAATTGCTCTAATTTAGATTTTTATTAATTTTCCTCATATCAAATCTAAATTCAAACTCATAAAACATGAATTAAAATCTCAAAATTTTGAAATTCCATGATGTATGTAAGGTTGAGTTTCAACTTATGAAGAATGACAAAATCAAACTCAAACTAACTACTTTCCAAACTAATTTCCTTAAATCATAGATGTTCCAAAATATATTTAATTTGAATCAAACTCTTAAATTACATTACATTCATGGGTTAATAATCAAAATCAAAACTCATATTTGTTCTTTAATTCCTCCAAATCACATGCATGTAGAATTGAGACCCAAATTCATGCAAGATATTCAACATCAAATAAAAAATAATCAATTTCCATGTTTATTTCCATAACTATAAACCTAGCTTTATTTTCTTATTCAAACCCATTTCCTTACAAATTCCATGGAATTGATCTTAAACTCTTCTTAATTTCAAGTGTAATGTGAAGTCCTTACAAAATATTTATAAACATGCATTTAGCTTAAATCCTAAATTCTTACTCAAAAGCCAATTTCTTACAATTTACAAGAAATTGATTCCATACACTACAACAAAAAAGGGTTTTTACGGCGCGCAATGCACGTCGTAAAAACCTTTCTACGACGTGCAGGCGCACGTCATATTATGACCAGTCATGGAAAGTTATTCACTTTCAACGACATTCATCGTACGCCATAAAAAATTATTTAACAGCAAATTTTGTACGTCGTTGTTACTTTTTCTACGACATGCTATAATACGCCGTTAAAAGCTATTTAACGACAGATTTTGTGCGTCGTTGTTACTTTTTCTACGACCACTTTTGCATGCCGTTAATTGGTGAGACAAATAACGACGCTGATTGCACGTCATAAAATATGTAATACAACGACTTATTATGCCTGTCGTAAAATATGCATTTTTTAAAAAAAAATTCAGCAGGTTCTATTTGATCAATTTTGTACAATCTAACAAATATTACAAACAAGCATCACAAAATATCAATCAACCACCAAAATATTATTTGAAACATCAAAAAAAAAATATATCCATAAATTATAAACATTCAACAATTGTCTATACATTCCAAACATTCGAAAACTATATCCTTGAATTCTAAACTGTACGAAAAGTTTAAACGATCCAAAACTATGCATATCTAACTTTCTAAACATATCAACAACTATTAAGACATTATCTAAAACTACCGACAACAGTTCCTACAACAATTGCTGCTGCAGCTGTAACAAATCCACTTGCTCCTATCACAGGGACGAAAGTGCCCAATGTATGTGTTAAGGCACCTAAACCCACGGCAATAGCTGAAGCAACTTACCGTGTTACATTTCTTGTCTGCATGACAAAGGAAACTTCACATAAGTACAAAAACCAATGACTCAGGGACAAATATTTCTTGAGGTATTAAGAAATGATCAAGAAATTTTAAAACATCAACAAAACATTTCCAAAATTAATAAGATAATTCAATGACCCCATAAAAACAATGTCATAGTGAAAAATTAACAAAAATTCAAGATCTCAATAGTCTCAACGTATATGCAAATAAGGCATATATTTGTTTCTTAGCCTTGATTATCATGCTCAAGCAAGTCTTCACAATGATCAGTAAATGACTAATATTGTGGCTTTGAAAATTGAACCATAGCCAATCCCACATTTATATCAAAGAAAACCAAAGCTTATGACTGAGGCAAAACAAATTCTAAGGCAAACTACGATCAAGAGACCTATTTCTAAACAACTATGCTATCTAAATTGTTTTTTTTCTTTGTTTTGTCTTTTTCTTTGGTCTATATGTATCTTGTGTGCTTGCACCCACACAGAGATCAGACTAGTGTAAAATTCTTATTCATAAACTCAAAAACTTCTTGGGAACTCCATTTATTCCTAGCTGTCTTCAAAAGATAAGCATCTCTTCCATGTCAAAAATACCATCATCAGGTGTTAGCAACTAAGCTCACTAAGCTAACAGCCCAATTCAATTACCCAAAATGTGGAAAGACAAGACATTGAGGATGCCATTACATAAGTTAGTGGGAAACTTTTATGCTTCCCAAGCAATATAGGACTCTCTCTGAGTGGAGCACCAAAAAAGAAAGTCTCATATAGTAAGATAACTATAAACTTGTTTATAAGTGAAAGTCTGTCTTTGTTTTCATGAGTAAGATTGAAAGTCTTAAATTGGTTCAGTTTTTAATTTCATTCCTAATCCTGGCCTAAACCTGAGGGAGTTGGTTAACCAATATTCTGAGCCAAGATGAACTATGGGAACAAAGAACCAAATCACACCAATCCAATTTGTAACTCAATTTATCAATATATTATTTTTTAGTTGCTCAACATTTTCTCACAAAGCATCACTAGCCTTAAAATAATGTGCGTGCACTAAAAGTATTTCTTGATTCTACGGATCAAATATCATTTTAACTAAAAATTTTATCATAACTCAATTTTAACTAGCACTTCAATCCTTTCAAAAAAACATAATAATAAAATAAATAAATAAATAAAGTAGCTATTCTATCTAGAAAACTGATTCATCAAGGCTTGGTGTAAACATATAAGCACATACTCTAAACTGTAAAATAAAAATGCCAAGCCACATAATATTAGTATATTAAGGAATCAAGAAGCATAAAAGTGAAATTGATTAATTTGATATAATTGTAGTCAGTTTATCTATGCAAACAGGACAAAATATAACTCATTAAGCCTATTTACCATAATGCATCCAAACATATTAGAAGAAATTGCCAAGTCAAAACAAACCAAGAAAAAAGTTATTTTAACAGCAATGGCACTCACCCATTCACCTAGGCAGAGGGACCGGTAATATTTGGCAAATCTTTGACATTCACTAGACTCCTCTCCTTTTGTTGCTAAGCACCTGCAGTTTTTGATTGAAGAATAAAAATAAAAATAAAAAAGGCAATTACTTAGTTCTACAATAAGTTGGTAAGATGTTTAAAACTCTTCATATAGAGCCCACTCATTCATGAATGCCTCAAAATGATATAATAATAAAAAAGTGTGCCTGTGAAACTCAATGTAGTGAGTGAAACAGTGTCTGGTCTAATAGGTTGTAGGAAATCAAAAATCAACTGGTGCAGTCTTCAGTTCAATCTAAAAGGCAACATAAAGAAGTTGATATCAATAAAAAAGAAAACCAAAAATAATAATAAATAAAATAAGCTCCATACTAGAACCAACCACTCAAACATAGGATTACATATGCTCAACCACCACATAACAAGGGCTATGGGGGTGTTGAACACATGAAAGACCCATTTTGAATAGTATAACAACCACCAGTGAGGACCAAAAGGAAAGAACAAAACAAGTTGAGAACAAACACACAATATAGTCCTTAGCCACTCAACCCACACACTCAACTCACACATAAAACACTACAAAATATATGCTCACATTCATCTCAACCCACCAAACAAAAAATTCCCTCACAATATGTACCAGCTTGCCAATTTCCTGTTCATTTTTGTAATTTTTTTTTACCTAACTCAGAAAATCCCTATAACTCAGCCTTACCTTTGTTGGGTGTGGAATTTAATACCAAAACAGAGAAATGTCAGTTCCAACATGACTCATATAGCGAAACTCAAAACCAACAATTTCTAGAGCTTGAAAATGCTCAAGTTGAAAAGAGTATAAAATGGACTAGAAAGTGCATTCACTGGCTTTAGGTAGCCTGTGTTCGTTTTCAGTCTTCCTTCTTGTCAGTTCATCAATTGCAGCAAGTCTTTCAACAAAGGGAGGATGAGAATAGTGATAGGCAGAATACCAAGGATTAGTATTCATAGCTGACAGGTTCTCTTCCTGAAAAAGCCATTATTAGCTCGGTTAATCAGCAATTCAAACACTCATAACATTATGAAGTCCTATAACAATTATGAATTTATTATAATATGTTTAGAATAGAAGTATTTGACCACCCATAGTACTATTAAAGAGATGAGGCTTTGGTCTGGCACAACTATTAATCATATTCTCTTATGCATATATCAGGACACAGCTGTATTGCAAACACACAAGTGCTATGTGGCCCATGACAGGACGGGAAAAAAAAATACTTGGTTATTAATATTATTTTCTTGCCCCGCCCTGCTCAAGATGCATGACCAATTTCCAGACCAATTTTGACTCATCATCAACAAGAACCAAAAAAAAGAGGAAAAAAGAAAAAGGTAAAGTCACATAGTCAAAGAACCACAGAAACAGAACAACGATAATTAATGATCTGTTTGTTTCAACAGAAAACTTATTCCAGAAAATATTTTTGGAGAATAAGTTTTCTTATGTTTGCTAATAGTGATGGAGTGGTGGCAGCAGTGCTAGTGTGGTGGTGGTAGTAAAATTTTAGCCCGGAAAACATTTTCCACCTTTTAAAAGTGAAACATATTTCACCCAAATAGGCTTAATTTCCGTTAACCACGGAAAACATTTTCCATTGTACCAAATGGTAGAAAATGTGGCCCAAACAAAAAAAGCGTAAATAAACAACAAATAACTAAAAAGGTAGCAAGTTCCTATAAATACGGATGAACATAAACAATTCCACCACTTCTCCAAACTGTTACCAATGGCTGCAAAAATCAAACATAACAAAGATAACATATGACATATGAAAATACAAGGAAAATTAGTTTCACGAGTCCTACTCGAAGCAGTGGGGCATAGCCAAGCTTTTGAGCAAAAGCATCAGCCTACATCAAAATAAGAAAAATAAAAGTTGGAAATTTATGGAGTACCAAGGAAAAAAACACTGAGTGAGACCCGTAACTAACTATTGTCTACACAGCAAACATTTACCTGAAATTCAAAGGACCGGCTTACAAGATTAAGACCAAAGCTTACAAGATGCTGGAGAGGTATTACTGTATGCTGCAACCAAAGAGTTCATATTAAAGTCATACACATTTCTATCTTTGTCTACGTGACCCAAAACAGTAATTTCCCAAATTGTGATTTTAAACAGACAACAAAGATGGCATACATAAGACAACTACAGACTCATTTGCTATGCATCAAGTTTTCCTTGGTCCTAAACAAAGGTTTATAAGTCACATCTAGCAGAATACTTGCAATAAGTTTTAGCTTCTTCAAATTGCAAGGGTGTTGAACGTAGGGTTGTCACAATGATAACATTGGAAGTCAGTATCCAACTATTCATTCACGAGTGCCTTTTAAAAGTCAGATTCAATAGACAAATTTACCTCATATGATAGCTCATCCGGATCTAACTCCTCCCATGTATCCTGAAAGAACCCAGTGACACATGAGATATTAAGAAATAATTAAGATTAACTTTAAAAGCAACAACTTTGGTAATCATATGCATACAAATGCATACATAACCTAAATTTCATATACAAGATTAATAACCAAAAACTAAAAATCTTATTTCATTACAAAAATAGAGAGTGGGGAGAGAATTCAAATACTACATTGTGGTTAGCCCAAGTTAGAATGTCACTGTCTGCTATCTCCTTTCCCTTAGCGTGAAATCTTAGGTTTTTCAAGAGTTGGAGCATGGTAAATCGCATCAACAGCCATAGGAAAGCTGAGAAATAGGCAGACAATATAAGTTTTCCTTTTTTTTTTCTTTTACAAATTACAAGAAATTAAAATTTGAGCCTATGAAATTTAAATAGATGTTTGTTGATTCAATAGAAAAACAGTTCTAACTTCCAACAAGTGTGTGTCGATTATTACTTGAATGGAATGCACCCTAGTCAACCATGTATTAGTTGCTGCAAGTTTTCTTATTTTAGTCCAAGAGAAACAAGGTCCTAGCTCATATTCCTAATGATCATCATGTTAGAAAAATGATTATATTGAGGGGAAACATTTTATTATTATTTTTTAATTAAAATTAATGATAATAATAGAATTTATTATTAGAAAAACTTGCTGGCAGTTAATCTAGATTCGTTTAACTTAAAACTTCAGCCAATACTAAAAAATAAAACTTGTGTGATCATAGGATAGGTGATTTTTATAGTTCAATACATGTAAGAGGGATAAAAATCAAACAAAATTAATAGGCAATCAAAAATAGGGCAAGGAAATTGTAACCTCACCCTGTTCTGACATCCTCAAACATATTATTAACATATGAATCGATTCCAAGACTGTTAATCCACAGTCGGAAGCATCTCTCTTCCCTAGAAGTTTGAGCATCATCTGTCATCATCTCACCAAACTCAGTAATCCCCTCGTCTATCCTCCAAAATCCGACGATCCACCTACCTCTTCCCAGCCTCTCCGCCATCGCAGAACCATAAGAGAGAGAGAGATATGAGGGGAACAACAAATAATCCTAAAAATTCAGTCAATCCGAACATACCTCAAGAATCGAAATAAAATTTTTTCCAGATCGAAGCGAAGAGAAGAACGCCTTTGAACCGTCGATCGTCACTGCCACCGAACGAGTCTTGCCACCGAAGAGAGAGCACCGTTCTAGCTAGAAGAGCCGCTGCCTAGTATTCCTTTCTAACCCTTTCTCTTCTCCATCCCTGATTTGCTTAATAGCAACATTTGTATTTTGATTGAATTTTTATTTTTTAATATATTTTTGGTGCGTGGCGCTAAAACATTTTGGTTTGCCGCCTATTTTTTTTTAATACTATTTACGACATAAATTGTGCGCCGTAAAAAGTATAATATATTTAACGGCTAGCATTTTGTGCGCCGTGAAAAGTGTAATATTTTTAACGGCTAGCACACGTGTGTCATGTATAATTAATGTATTAACGACATGCCATATGCATGTCATAGAAGGTTTTATTATTTACGGCTAACATTGCAAGCCGTAAAAAAATTATCGTTATTAGCATTCACGGCCTACACAATAAACACGTCGTTGTTGAAAAATTATTTACGACATGCAAAAAAAGCAAGTCGTAAAAGTGAGAAACTACGACTTGCATTTATTGTATGTCGTTGATGTGGTGCCGTAAAAAATCAATTTTGTTGTAGTGATAGTCTCCTTAATTTCGAGTATTATATATAGATTCTACATGATTTGAGTATAAATTCCTTACCTTAAAATTTGATTTCAGAATTTATAGTTGATTTTTTCTTGTATCTTCTTCCTCTCTTTAAATGTTCTTGAGCTCTTCTTTCCTTAGTTCATCTTTTTCTTGAACTAAGCCCCCTCTCTCTCTCTCTCGCCCTACCTATATTTCTATTCCTTAGAATGTCAAGCAATTGTATATTCCAGCAGAGGGATACACGGCACACATACACACACACCACTTTCTCTACACACACACACATACTCCTCTGTACACACACCCACATACACCCTTAAAACTATAAATCATTCTACAATTTAATTTATGGTTAAGATTGATTTAATTAAATAACACTTATTCTTAATAAATCTTGATTGACACAATTAAATTAATCATAACTAATCACAATCTCGCATAATTTAATTAATCTAATTTGACTTCTATTAGAGTCCAATTAATTATATTTAAATTTATCAGTCTGAATCAAATTTTTAATCAAACTCCCAGAAGGCTCTAAACATCAAATTAAACTTATTTCCATCATCAATTTTGGTTCCTCAAATTATTAAGGTCTTCAATTTCATATTAAACTTCAAAATCTTCGCTCTATAAATGGCATATTAAATTGAGCGCCTCATAAATAAATTTAATTCATAATAATCTTAATTCTCAATCCTCATAACTTAATTAACTCCAATTCAGACCCAATTGATCAAACCTTAATTTTATAAATTTGAATCGAATATTTAATTGAACTCGCATATGGTCCGATACTCGAAATTAAAATAATTCAATTCACCATTTGTACTATCTTGAGCCATTTAGGCTTTTAATTTCTAATTTCAAAATAAATCATCAATAGAATTACATACGAATCAGTCTTCATAATTTTCATAAATCTCAGATTAAATTAGAATAATTGGCAATTAAAATCCAAATTTCCTTAATTAATTAAGTGCTAATCATTTTACGTGATGGGGTCGTTACAAGCCGACTGGCCAAAAAAAGTGGACGGTCGTACAGTAAAGGTAGTCAGCCGGCCATTAATGTTTGGTACTACCCTGCTGCAACAGACATGTAACAGAGCACAAACAGAGTATTTTCAAGGGATGTTTGTCCACCCTACATCTCCTTATTATCAAACAGATCAAAGGAATGGTAGACTCGATTCGCAATTATCTCGGAAATATCAGTACAGAGATAGCTGGTGTAGTGCATGCACCTGTGGAGACAGCTGGCAAAAATATATGGTTTTAATGACACAAGTGGTCGGTCAGCCACTAATTAGACGGCTGTATACTCACTTCTGGCCAACTGGCCACTAATGGGGACAGTTGGCTGTAAAAATCTACCTCTCGAGACAACTGGCTGGCCGGTCAAGGAAGTGGCCGGCCAGCCACAAAAATCTGTTGTCAATGCCTGACTTTAAACGGGCATATCTCTCTTATCCGGACTCGGTTTCAGGTGATTCTTGAGTCTAAATTGAAGCCCCGAAAGTTTATTTTTCAATGGTGGTGGCCTTACATCTAAATTCTATGTGTAAAAAGAGATATGCCTATTTTAGTGAAAATTTGCTCATTTTTATCTTAACTGTTTGATGCCCAACCTTTCCCTCAACTAGTTTTCTTCCCTCCCCTCCTATTTCCTCAAACTCCAAACCTATAAATAAGATGTTTTTAAAAAAATTTCAAAGAGTTCACGTCTCTTTCATTTATTTCCACTTTGTCTTTACTCGATTTACCAAAAAGTGTAATATTTTAAATGAAATGCGAGTCTCGGAACATCGTAGAAGCATTTGGAAAAATATTTTGAAAAAAGAATTTTAAGGTCTAAAATAGTTTTGGAGTAAAATAGTTTGGTCAAAAATGGGTTGTAAGGTTGGGATTGGAAGCTCAAAAATCGAAACCTTTTGCTGAAGAACTTAAACAATTGTACGGCGTATCTTTTCATCATCGAGTGATCAACTTGAGGCGGCCAAGTTTTAGGGGCGGTCAAAAATGGGGTGTCTACACACGCAAGGAAGAAGCTAAAAGGGAAAGCAAAATGTCTATTTTGCCATCACATGTCATTCACGTGCAAATTTTCCATCCAATTTCTTAACTTCCATTTTCAATTGGACCAAAAATAATACAAAGTTCAAAATTCAAGGTCAAAATCGAGCAAATTAAAATTAGAGGGACCAAAATGACACAACGTATAAAGTACAAGGACCATTGATATAATTTGCCCTACTAAAAATTAATTTGGTAAAAAAATAAAAATATAAAAGATTTATCATTTTAATATAATTTTATTTTTGGTGAGTAGAAATAATTTTAAATATTTTTTAAAAAATTGATATTTATTTTTGTCAAACTAATTTATATTTTATCAAATTGATGACTTTGCTCCTGAAATTGAATAACAATGTCTTCAATTATCCTTATTTGTAACGAGATTCAAAATTCAGAATTAAATGTATCACAATTAAAAGGTTATGGATTAAAGTGATACAAATCTCAAACTATAAAAACCGTTAGTGTAATTTGTCCTTATAATATAGAACATATACTAACACTAATACACAAAAAGTTATTATATCAAGTATAATGAAACCTATTATGAGAGTTAGACCAAACACTATGTACAAAAAATTAAACAAATAAGGCAAGGGCAAGAGACAAATAATGCTTTGATTTTTTAGAAGATGATTATTTACAGTATTTTTTCATCCAGTCTTCATCTAGTAATTGATTCAAATGTCACAATTCAACTATTGAATAATGATTAGATGAAAAAAGTATTAAGAGGATCTGAATCTTAAAGCCTGATATATCTAATTTATAATAAGACAGTTTTAGTGATTTAAAAAAATAATACACAAAATTAAATAAAACTAAGATTAAATTTACTTGCGAGCAAAATTTGAAACAAAAATGTAATAATAGAATCATCATAGACTGCATAATTAAATCGCAAGTAACAATAGAATCATCATAGATTTCATAACTAAACTAGAGGGCATGGCCATGGGTATCTGCATTCCAAACCCATAAGTAGAATTTTTTATTTTTTTTTGAATGTTTATTTTTGCATTTCCCAAATAAATTGAATGCCATTCTACATGCTATTTTAAATATTTTCATCACCCAAAATGGGAAAAGAACATGTTACTTTCATTGTATTATTGGCATGTTGCCTCAATCAAGGTAAAACCCCAAGTCAAAGAATAAAAATGAAAGAACCATGTTTTATGAGCTATATAATCATTGAAAAAATGATAAATTTCGAACTAGTCATATGTGATGGACTTAATTACTTATAAGTCCTTCACATTTTTTTAATACATTAATAAGTTATAAAATACTTATTTGACCCCATACATTTTACGGATATCGGTAGATGAAAAAATGAGTGAGACTTATAGGTAAATAAGTCTGGTAAATAGGACCAGCTCGTAAATACCATTGAAAAAAATGAAAGAACATTATCATTGAAGCATCTTCTAATCCTTTTTTTTTTTTGTTTTTTACTCTTTTGATATTTTTGTTATTAGTGATTTTGTTTTTAAATTTGTCAAATCTTTAAAATATATTTTAACACTTTAAAAAAAGTGGGGGAAAACATGTTTCAAATAGAGTTGAAAACGAATTGAGTCACATCGAGTAGTAGGTTGTTTAAGTTTGATTTAATAACTTAACAAACTTAAAATTATGTTCAAAATTAATTTGTTTACATAATGAATCAATTTCGAACTATCTGAATGAATTTGAGTAGCTTGATTGATTTATTTATTTTTAAAATACAAAGGAGTTGTTCAGGATGCTAAAAAAATAGCATACTTTTTATTTTTATTTTTATTTTTTTGGAGTCACAGCATCGCTATATTTTTATGCACATTTTTTTTTGTAAAAAGTAAAAAAATTACTAAAATAGTTTATTCTCAAACAATCCCTAAGATTTGTGAACCGTTGTTCAAATTTGACTTCAAAATTAATCAATTTAAAATTATGTTCAAATTTAACTTATTTACATAATTAGACGTTTTCAAAAAAGTTTGTAACCAGCAAAACACCATTAGTAGTCTCAAGTATGATGTGCAGAGTGTTATCTAAATAAATCCAAATCACATGTGAAATCTTGAGAGCAAAGCGTGTATAGTGTAACTGAATGAATTTTTTTAATAATTTTAAAATAGGAGTTAATTTTATGTATGAAAAAAGTAGAGTATCTAGATTTAGAACTCAGTAGCCATAACCATCGTCTTAGCATAAATAAAAATAATTTCCGTTGTAATTTTGAAAATAATTTTACACATCAGCTTCATAGTGAACATAATCCTCAGCTAAATAGTATCATAGATTATCAGATTAATTTTGCAGAAAATATTAAAAAGGACATAGATAAAATTAGTAATCTTTTTATCTCATCCATAGATCATCTCCGTAATAATCGTAGTATAATTAAAGATCAAGATAAAAAATTAGATTATATCCAAGATCAGTGTAGTTCCATCCTACAAAAAAGAATAGATTTAAATTTAGAAAAATTTCCTACGAAATTAGAAATAGAAACTTTAATTTCAGCCACCAATCAAATAGCTTGTAACGCCCTCAAAAATAACCCATAACATACACAATAATAAGATGCATTACTTAAGAAAATAAACCATAATTCATTTATCAGAGTATCCTTAAATAAAGACATTACATGTAATAATGAAAGTAAATGCCCTATGGGCTTACATCTTTCCAAGCCAATACTTGGACACAAAATGTGAGTACTAACTCAACTACAAATTAAGCCCTCAGCTTGTAATTACATGTAATATTAAAACAAAACAAATAACTAAACTAGTCTTCTAATCCAAGTCCTTCCAAGCTAAGTCCTTGGAGGTAGCTTATCACCTGAACCTGAAAATGATGTTCCCATATAGGGTGAGCCACAGCCCAGTAGAAAAATACTAAACCAAATATAAGTATTGAATAAAGTCCTAGCATTTAATAGATGGTTAACCATGATAATCAATTATATCCACATACAGTCTTAAGACACTAATGTCTATGACACTTATCAATTTCCATTATTATCAATATGGCTCAGAACCTGACCAACTTACAACTGTGAACTATATAGCATTCACATTACGTCCAATATCAACAACACAAATGAGACTCAGGCTCATATCAAAACACTTCATTCTTCCAGATTGATACACATTTTAGTGCTGTATCAATAAAACACTTCAATAAATAAGCACACATAATAGTGATGCTAATGGAGTCCATCCCCTATCTCCTCCCAAACAAAATCGGTTTAGAGGTCCATCACCTATCTTCCCCTAAACCGTGGAGTACATCCCCTATCTCCTCACAAACAATGCAATGCATGTAAACACATAACATATACAACACACAATCAATACATTTAATGTCTGTATTAATTCAACAGTCAAAGTTAATGACTAAAACAATGTGATTAGTTCCAGTTATCCCTAATCCACATGCAATGTCTACAACAATCATGACTATCCTCTACCGATAGCCCAAAACAGTTATTTCTAGACTGGAAATAAATAAATCAACAATTCAATAGGCAAATGATTTAAATTAATCAACTACCCCATTTAATCAATAAATTCCTCAATGCAATGAATTCAACCAATTTCCCCAATTTTCCTTAAATTAAACATACAATTCAATTTAATACAACAACTAGGGTTTTTCCCAAAATTACCAAACTACCCCAACATATTAAAATGCTAAAACTCAGAACAAAACGTATACATTGGAGTAGGAGATCCCTACCTCAAGGAAATAGCCCAAAAAGAGAAGATGGAGATGAAGATCCAAACTCAAAGTGCTCCAAATCCAAACTTGTTCAGATTAAACTGAAGCTCTCGACCCACTCTAACTTTTTAATAAAGGGTCTAGGGTAGAAACACACCCTAAATAGATCAAACCTAAGAGAGAAAGTGTGTAGGGAGAGAGAGAAAACGGTTTTAGGGTTTTGGAAACAAGAGGGAGATGAAAAATGGTCCAGAAAGTCGGATCTCGCCCTTTTATAACAGTCGCCCCGCTCGAGCATGGAAACCCCCGCTCGAGCGCCACTCACAGACTCCCGCTCGAGCGGCCAAACTCCCGCTCGAGCGGCGGATGCACACTCCCAGAAGTTTCTGCAGACAGGTCCCGCTCGAGCTCCCAACTCCCCGCTCGAGCGTCACTCACAACCTTCCGCTCGAGCGGCCAATCCCCCGCTCGAGCGTCCAACACTACACAGGAAATACTGGATGGGTGATATTCCCGCTCGAGCGCCAAAACCCCCGCTCGAGCGGACAAGCAACAACAGGGTCCCCGCTCGAGCGTCAAACTCCCCGCTCGAGCGGATAGGTCAAAATCTGGGCAACTAGTTTAGGCATCTAAACTCAACCGACCTGTCACAAACCTGCCCAACACATCCTATAACTCAAAAATAAGAAATTAAAGAACGATAACAACAATCTGATAACAACGAAGTCTACGGAACATAAGTCCTGATACAACAATCAAAAGGAAAAGACCGGGGTCGCTATATAGCTAAACAAATAGAACAAATTAATCAAATTCAAGATAATTTAAAACAGAAATTAGAAATTTTAGAACAATTAGCAAGATCTTAGTTTATGAGTAGTGATAAAAAGGCTAATAGAGATTACCAGACTATTTTAAAACAAGCAGAAGATTTTCATAATAATTCAGAAGGAATCAGTAGCTATCAGGGTGTAAGTCAATCAGATAAAATAACAGTAAGACAAAATAATATAGAGATTTTATTTTTAATAAGATTGTGTGAAAAATTTGAATACCTATCAGAACAACTACATAGCTTAGAAAATCGTCTAGCCTCTTTAGAAAAAATAGTACTTCAGAAAGGAAAAGGAATAGAAGGACAATCCAACAAACCTCAATCTCAAGTAAACGAGGAAGATATAGCTAAATATTTTGAAAAGCTTAAATTACCAAAGAAACCTGTTTGTAGAACTTATAGAAAATAAATATGTTTAAACAGCTAATTAAAGGTAGTAGTAGTAAAAAGCGTAATGATGATGAAGATGTTAAAGTAGAAGAGTTTATGGATGTAGAACAACAAATAGAAAATTTTAAGAAAGAAAAATTAGAATTAATTCCAGCTAAATATGTGTATAAGCTAGGTAAAATTCATAAAAAATAATATTTATTTAAACATTATGCTGAACAGATGATTAGTGTAACTCAAGAAGACGAAAAAATAGAGCTTAGTTTTGACATAGAATGTTTAGAATTAGAAAATAGGCAGCTCTAACAACAGTTAGAACAGTTTTATACTAAATACCCTTTAAAAGATAAATTAATTGAAGAACATATGAATTCTTTAGAATTAGTCAACCTAGTTGATTCTCAACCCTTTAGTCAATACTCTCAGACACAACCAGATAATACCTATTTACCATTCAATTATCCTGTTATACCTAAGTCAAATTTAGTTGAAATTTCTTGTGTAATTAAATTTGTAGAAAAAACCCTCAGTATAGATGCCATGATAGATACAGGAGCCAGTAAATCATATATAGAACAACACGTAGTTCCACCAGGATGGAGCACAACCTTAGCAACCCCAGCCTTAGTTAGCATAGCAGATGGCACTAAACAGACATACACACATTGCATCAATGGTGCTCAGATTAGTTTTCATCATCTAGGTTCTCAAGATCAGCACATAGAATGGTTCCCATTACCTTAAGTTTGGATCGGAAATACCCGTCAGAATCATCCTTTCATTTTAGGCCTTAATTTCATACTTAGTTTACAAGGTGGTATGTTTATCAGCCAACACAACATCAGCTTCTTCAAACGAACAGTCAATACACCAACAGCTTATGCCCTTAGCACCATAGCCCATTCATCAGAGTTGCGTGCGAAGCGTAGTGGTACCATAGGAGTAGATTCAGTTCCCGCTAGTTTTTTATTTCCAAGTAGAAATATTTTTCCAGAGCTAGCCCAAACATACATACCTAATGAGGTAGCAAACACTTCTTTAGAAAAATTAGATATGGAAAATTATGAGTTAGAAGATTTTGAAGAGGTTCATTTTGAAGATAAGGAGACTATTGGAACTTAGAAGATTTCCAAGAAATAGTTAACTTAGATTAATTTTTGCAAAAATAAGAAAATAAAGAAAAAACCAATATATAGAAGAACAGAAAATGAATTAGATGAGATAATAAGATTAGCTGAAACAACATAAATTTTAGGAGAACAACCCATGAAATATTGGGAGAGAAATAAAATTTTAGCCAGTTTAGATATAAAAAATAGAGATTATAAGATTACCTCAGCACAAATAGATCATACGCCAGTAGATATAGAAGAATTTAGAACCCAGATTAAGGAGCTATTAGATTTAGGAGTAATTAGACCCAGTAATAGTCCACATAGAAGCGCAGCATTTATGGTTAGAAATCATGTAGAGATAAAAGAGGAAAAGCAAGAATGGTTATAAATTATAAAAGATTAAATGACAATACAAAAAAATAAATATAATATACCAGATAAAGATCAACTCATAAATAGAATACAAACAGCAAAAATATTTAGTAAATTTGATTGCAAGTCAGGATTTTGGCAGATAAAAATGGAAAAAGAAAGCATACCATGGACAGCCTTTTATTGTCCACAAGGACATTACGAATGGCTAGTCATGTCTTTTGGATTAAAAAATGCACCTTCCATATTTCAGCGTAAGATGGATAGTATATTTAATAAATACAGTTTTATACTGGTATACATAGACGACATATTAGTATTTAGTCCAGATAAAAATAGTCATATAGATCATTTGTATATAGCTTAGAAGAATTCATAAATAATGGAATAATAATTAGCAAAAAGAAGATGGTATTAAATAAACCTCACATAGAATTTTTAGGAATGGAGTTAGGAGATGGGAAAATTAGATTACAACCTCATATAGTCAAGAAAATTTTAGATTATCCAGATAAATTAGAAGATACAAAACAACTTCAATCTTTTTAGGAATTTTAAATTATGCACGAATGTATATTCCTAACCTTAGTAAAATAATAGGACCACTTTATAGCAAAACCACACCCACAGGACAGAAATATTTAATCAACAAGATATAGCTTTAGTTAGAAAAATTAAAGATTTGTAAAAAGCTACCAGACCTACAACTCCCCTTAGAATCAGAATATATAGTAGTAGAAACAGATGCAAGTCAATTAGGATGGGGAACAATATTATTAGCCAAACCCAGTAAGTATGATAGTAAAAATAAAGAACGCATTTGTAGATACAGTTCCGGAAAGTTTAAAGAAAAAGATACAACTATGACCAGCTTAGATTTTGAAATATTAGGAGTAATTTATGCAATAAATAAATTTAGATTATTTTGCACAAACCTTTTACAATTAGAACAGATTGTGAAGCTATAGTTAGATTCCATAACAAACTCAATGAGCGTAAATTAAGCACTAGAAGATGGGCAAAATTTTTAGATTGTATAGCAGGACAAGGATATAAAGTAGAATTTGAACATATCAAAGGTAGTGATAATAGGTTAACAGATTGGTTAAGTAGGAAAATATATTTAGAAAAAGAAGATAACCAGTTTAATTTTTGTGCAGATAATGGAGAACAGCAAGACCATGAACTTTGGGGGATTTTCTCTTCCCATTCATGAAGGCATAACCAAATTCAGACCTTTAACAGGGATCGAGTTAGATCCAGTTCAACAGTGTCTTTTAGATAACCTTTGGACCAGTCAGAACCACCCAGCTAAACGCCTTTCAGCCCTAAACTCTCTCAGTATATATTTTTCAAAAATCCAAAATAAACCTTTATCAAAAAGTTTTTCTTTCAATGTAGTAGTTAAAGGAACCAAGCCTGGTATTTACCATGACTGGGTAGAAGTAGAACCCTTAGTTAAAAATTTTACATTACCCCAGTTTGAAGGATTTTATGACTTTGAGTCAGCTAGTACCTATGCCCGAAGACAAATAGGAACCAGTTACTTTATTAGCCAGATAGCTAAAGATTACCTGGACACATTGAGCAAGATGAGGTCAACCATCCTTGCTACTAGTGGAGTTCCAGTTAGCCAGATAATTGGAAGTAGTAGTTCAGGCAGTAGTAGTAGTTCTAACCCTCAGACAGATTTTCAAAATCCTCTCCAAATGTGCAGACATTGTGAAGGCCTTTCCAGAAATTTCAAGAAAATTATGGATAAAGGCAAAAGAGTCAGTGAAGAGCTAGACCAGCTCCGAGACGAAGAAAAACAATTGAGAGCAACCGTTCGAACCCTAACCAATCAGCTTAAAAAATTAGCTCCAGAAAGAACTCCTACCTCCTTACCTAGCCCAGAAATCAAACAACTCACCAGTGAGGAATTTGACCAATTGAGTGCTAGAATGTATTTCTTCAGGCATTCTATCATTCGATCTCTTTGTGAGAAAAGCCAAGTAATAGAAGACCTAAAACCCTATATTTACACCTTAGCCGAAGATAGCAGAAATAGCGAGCTAGTCATTATTCAGCAATTTCTTCAAGACCTTTCCATAGCAAGGTTGACTGCCCCGGCTTAGCTTATCAGTGGACCTATACCTATGAAGATGAAGAACAGCCCTGTTTAGATGAAGAAAAGTGCAACAGGAGATCCGAACATTTTGGAAGATGTCAGTGTAACCTAGACTTCAGTGTTTGCCTTTGCCAGATAAATTTAGCCACATTCGAGCCATTGGAAATAGAAATCAGGGGCGAAACACGCTATCTAACAGCTCCAAAATTGTTAGATTACGGCTTTGTCTCTAGATTAATTTTCACAGATCCAGATCAGACAGATAGCTTTGGACATAAGCTTGGTCATGCAGTACTATGTATAATGGAAGAATATCATCCATATATAGAAGCATTGATAGATAGCAAACTACCAGAATGGAAGGGAATATGGTGCAACCCAGCTAAGCATAAGATATACCTCAGAGGAACTTCAAGATACCCAGCATTTCTCAATAGGAGACCTTGGCCATATAGAAGATTTCCACTCAAAGACCAGCTCAACAAATGGAGAAAATTTGCTAGCAACTCCCTATTAGCATATAATGGAAATTCCGGACATCTAGTTTGTGAAGATAGATATCAGAAGATACATTGTAATTTAGCCATCCTGGGTTATCCATTCAGCAAAGAGACATTTGTTGAAGAAAGTCGATACCCTAACTATCAGCATGGCGTTTCTCATGAGTCACCAGAAATTGAAGGACAGAATCAAGAATGGTACGATGAACCACCCATGGGAGATGGGGATGACTTTTACGACCAACTCTCAGCAGCAGACCTGGACGACCTCGCAGACAGAATGTACGGGTAAAGCAAAAAAAAAAAAAAAAAAAGTTATTTCTTGAACATTTTGAACATGTTGTAGTAGATTATTTCTTGACCCTTTACATTTTGAAGATTTTCTACGAAGACCCAACTTTGAAAAATCACTCCAAGAGTCGACATCAACAATTAGTGCTCCAGCAAAAGAAGACAAAGTCCATAGAAGATAAAGATTCTTCTCAGATATCAGAAAAATTGCACGCCAAGAAAAGACAAAAAGGATTTTGCAAATATTTTGTGTCTGTAATTATTTAAGTCTGTCAGTAATAAGGATTTTCCTTCACTCACTACTTTAATAAAGTATGGATAACTCCTACCCTGCTTTATTAAAGAAAAGCTGTGAAAATCTTTATACGTGTCTTGTAATAATTTATAGTGTCAAAATTTTGTCAAAAAAGAAGGATTGAATGATATGCGATAGGGTCCAAAGCAGTACCCGATATCATTATCCTAATCTTTTATTGATAAAATTTAACAAGTTTTGAGTCAAACGTGCATATAATTGTATGTATATAAGTTTGTCTTTATTAGAAATTTGTTTTCAAAGTCTAGAAAGTTAGGATGTTTATTTTCTTAGTCTAGAAAGTCTATGGCTTAGGCTTAGTAGCCTTTAGACTTTTGAATCTACAACATTTAACGTAAAGATATTTGATTTGGCTTATATGTATCAACTTTGTGTATAAATTGGCATGTTTGCCAACGGATGAAGCAGAATGAAAAACACCACCTCACTCTGCGTTGTAAATTTTCCAACCCCTCTCAAAAACCTCTAAGTGTATTAAGTTTTTCAGAGTTTCAGAGTCTGTAATATAATCTTTGTAAGTATATTTCTTATTAATATGAAGTGTGAGTAGTTTCTCTTTTTCCTTAAATATTTCGAAAGGGTAACTCTTCTATTCTAAAAATTTATTTTCTTTTTGGGAAAACTAAGTTTATGGAATGCTTGTTTGCTCATTAATATTACATGCTTTGAACCTTCGTAGTATCTTCAATTTTCTATTTTGTTACTGAGTGACCTTAGCTGAAGAGCCTGTGTGAGCCGTGGTTAGGCGTTAGAGGGCGAATTGTAGGCAGAAAGGGAAAAGTAAAAAATGGAAAATAAAAATATACTATGTTGAACGAGGCTTAGTCTCAAGGTGGGAGTACATGTAATGAAAACAAACATTGCCTAAAAATAGTTTTTGCCATAGAAAAGAATTTTAGAATAAAAGGAGAGCAACCCGAGTAGAAATATTAAGGAAATATTGTTCATATAAGAATTTCAAAAAATCAAAAATTTGTATGCCCTTAGACGAAGACCTTAGGAATAAAATTAAAATTAGTACTGAACTAATACAAGAATTAGAAGATAAAACATTTAGATATCAGTTTCTTTTATCATTAGCTTCTGGCAGATCTCTAGAAAATTACAGTTTAAAAATTTCTCAGATAAATAGACAGCTAACTGTAAAACAAGAAGCCTTAAAATTAGCCATACAACAGTTTGAAGATCTTTTAGCATAACTGTAGAATTGATTAGATAATTCTCAGCCCAATTCCAAATAGTGGTAGACCACTAACTCAACCTCCCAAAAAATTGGTATCAGAGCAGTGTTCGGTTTTAGGACAGTTTAAGTTAGTTTATGCATTTGGCCTATGGTAATAGAGTAGTTTTTATTTTTGGAGATTTTATGTGAAATCTTGAGAGCAAGGCGTGTATAGTGTAACTGAATGAATTTAAATCCTCGGTAATTTAATTGTAAAATAAAAATTGCATTGATATATATAAGATATGTATTTAATTAATTTTTTAAATAAAATATGAAATTAATGCCTCTCATAATTGGATTAAAAATTATATATATATTTTTTATGGATACTGGTAACTAGTATATCTAGAACATAGGAAAAATATAAAAAAAAAATACGTAGATCTCGAGCCACTCATCACTAAATTCAAAATAATTTTTTATAATTTTTCTACTACCTTTTAACATTTTAACAAAACTTATTTTCTACTACCTTTTAACATTTTAACAAAACTTTCAAAACACCTTCGAACTAATAGAATATTTTTTATTAGTTCGAACTAATAGAATATTTTTTTTAAAATATTTTTTTCAAATGTAATATTTTTTAAAAAAAATATTTTTAGATGGGGATCTACATTCTTTCAAAACTTATTTTCTATTAGTTCGAGATCTATTACATTTGTCGATGAAAGTCAGTACCCTAACTGTAACGCCCTCAAAAATAACCCATAACATACACAATAATAAGACGCATTACTTAAGAAAATAAACCATAATTCATTCATCAGAGTATTCTTAAATAAAGACATTACATGTAATAATGAAAGTAAATGCCCTATGGACTTACATCTTTCCAAGCCAACACTTGGACACAAAATGTGAGTACTAACTCAACTACAAATTAAGCCCTCAGCTTGTAATTACATGTAATATTAAAACAAAACAAATAACTAAACTAGTCTTCCAATCCAAGTCCTTCCAAGCTAAGTCCTTGGAGGTAGCTTATCACCTGAACCTGAAAATGATGTTCCCATATAGGGTGAGCCACAGCCCAGTAGCAAAATACTAAACCAAATATAAGTATTGAATAAAGTCCTAGCATTTAATATATGATTAACCATGATAATCAATTATATCCACATACAGTCTTAAGACACTAATGTCTATGACACTTATCAATTTCCATTATTATCAATATGGCTCAGAACCTGACCAAACTTACAATTGTGAACTATATAGCATATTCACATTACGTCCAATATCAACAACACAAATGAGGCTCAGGCTCATATCAAAACACTTCATACTTCCAGATTGATACACATTTTAGTGCTGTATCAATAAAACACTTCAATATAAATAAGCACACATAATAGTGATGCTAATGGAGTCCATCCCCTATCTCCTCCCAAACAAAATCCGGTTTAGAGGTCCATCACCTATCTTCCCCTAAACCGTGGAGTACATCCCCTATCTCCTCACAAACAATGCAATACATGTAAACACATAACATATACAACACACAATCAATACATTTAATGTCTGTATTAATTCAACAGTCAAAGTTAATGACTAAAACAATGTGATTAGTTCCAGTTATCCCTAATCCACACGCAATGTCTACAATAATCATGACTATCCTCCACCGATAGCCCAAAACAGTTATTTCTAGACTGGAAATAAATAAATCAACAATTCAATAGGCAAATGATTTAAATTAATCAACTACCCCATTTAATCAATAAATTCCTCAATGCAATGAATTCAACCAATTTCCCCAATTTTCCTTAAATTAAACATACAATTCAATTTAATACAACAACTAGGGTTTTTCCCAAAATTACCAAACTACCCCCAACATATTAAAATGCTAAAACTCAGAACAAAACGTATACATTGGAGTAGGAGATCCCTACCTCAAGGAAATAGCCTAAAAAGAGAAGATGGAGATGAAGATCCAAACTCAAAGTGCTCCAAATCCAAACTTGTTCAGATTAAACTGAAGCTCTCGACCCACTCTAACTTTTTAATAAAGGGTCTAGGGTAGAAACACACCCTAAGTAGATCAAACCTAAGAGAGAAAGTGTGTAGGGAGAGAGAGAAAACGGTTTTAGGGTTTTAGAAACAAGAGGAAGAATGAAAAATGGTCCAGAAAGTCGGATCTCGCCTTTTATAACAGTCGCCCGCTCGAGCGTGGAAAACCCCGCCGAGCGCCACTCACAGACTCCCGCTCGAGCGGCGGATGCACACTCCCAGAAGTTTCTGCAGACAAGTCCCGCTCAGCTCCCAACTCCCCGCTCGAGCGTCACTCACAACCTTCTGCTCGAGCGGCCAATCCCCCGCTCGAGCGTCCAACACTACACAGGAAATACTGGATGGGTGATATTCCCGCTCGACGCCAAAACCCCGCTCGGCGGACAAGCAACAACAGGGTCCCCGCTCGAGCGTCAAACTCCCCGCTCGAGCGGACAGGTCAAAATCTGGGCAACTAGTTTAGCATCTAAACTCACCGACCTGACAAAAAACTTGCCCAACACATCCTATAACTCAAAAATAAGAAATTAAAGGACGATAACAACAACTGATAACAACGGAGTCTACGGAACATAAGTCCTGATACAAAATCAATAAGGAAAAGACCGGGTCGCTATACTAACTATCAGCATGGCGTGTCTCATGAATCACCGGTGATAGGAGAAAATGACCAAGAATGGTATGATGAACCACCCATGGGAGAAGGGGATGACTTTTACGACCAACTCTCAGCAGCAAACCTGGACGACCTCGCAGATAGAATGTACGAATAAAAAAATAAAAAAAATAAAAAAAATAGGGTGTCCACTACAAGACTCCTACAATATTTTAAAAATATTCTATTAGTTCCACGATCTTGACTCTTTAAATTTTGCAAATCCTCCAAGAACCTGCCTAGAAGCATCACTCCATGGGTCAGCATCAATAATTTGCGCCCCAACAGAAGAAGACAAAATCAGTAGAAGATAAAGCTTCTCTTCAAATATCAGAAAATGCACGCCAAGAAAAGACAAAAAAGATTTTGTAAATATTTTATGTCTATAATTATTTGAGTCTGTCAGTAATAAGGATTTTCCTTCACTCACTACTTTAATAAAGTAGATATCTCTTACCTACTTTATTAAAGAAAAGCTGTGAAAATCTTTATACGTGTCTTGTAATAAATTATAGTGTCAAAATTTTGTTAAAAAAGGAGGATTGAATGATATGCGATGGGGCCCAAAAGCAGTACCCGATATCATTATCCTAATCCTTTATTGATAAAATTTATCTATAATAGTGATATGAGTCAAAAGTTGGCATACATATATAGGTTTGTCCTTTTTCAATTTTCAAAAAGCCTAAGGAATAGGATAGCCTAGGTTTTGACTCCTTAGGATAATTTAGACGTAGGCAAAGATTTGAAGCTTTGTTTTATTTTCTTTTTGAGTTGTATAAATTGGCATGCTTGCCAACGGATGAAGCAGAATGAAAAATACCCCTTCACTCTGCGTTGTAAAATTTTCAACCCCTCTCAAAAAACTTCTAAGTGTACTAAGTCTTTCAGAATTTCAGAATCTGTAATATAATCTTTGTAAGTATATTTCTTATTAATATGAAGTGTGAGTAGTTTTTCTTTTTCCTTAAATATTTCAAAAGGGTAACTCTTCTATTCTAAAAATTTATTTTCTTTTTGGAAAAACTAAGTTTATGGAATGCTTGTTTGCTCATTAATATTACATGCTTTGCACCTTCGTAGTATCTGCTATTTTCTATTTTGTTACTGAGTGACCTTAGCTGAAGAGCCCGTGTGAGCCGTGGTTAGGCGTTGGAGGGCAAATTGTAGGCAGAAAGGGAAAGGTAAAAATTAGAAAATAAAAATATACTATGTTGAACGAGGCTTAGCTTCAAGGTGGGAGTACATGTAATGAAAATAAACATTGCCTAAAAATAGTTTTTGCCAAAAAAAAGAATTTTAGAATAAAAGGAGAGCAACCCGAGTAGAAATATTAAGGAAATATTGTCTATAAAAGAAATTTAAAAATCAAAATTTAGAAGAAAAACTTAGGATTAAAATCAAAATTAGTACTGAACTTATACAAAATTAGAAGATCAAATATCAAGATATCAGTTTCTTTTATCATTAGCTTCTGGCAGATCTTTAGAAAATTACAGTTTAAAAATTTCTCAGATAAATAAACAGCTAACTGTAAAACAAGAAGCCTTAAAACTAGCCATACAACAGCTTGAAGACCTATTAGCATAACTGTAGAATTAATTAGATAATTCTCAGCCCAATTTCAAAATAGTGGTAGACCACTAACTCATTCCCCAAAAAATTGGTATCAGAGCAGTGTTCGGTTTTAGGACAGTTTAGTTAGTTTATGCATTTTGCTTATGGTAATAGAGTAGTTTTTATTTTTGGACATTTTAGTTATAAATTTCATGTTATAGTAGCTTTTAATAATTTTAAAGTAGGACTTAATTTTGTGTATGAAAAAAAAGTAGAATATCTAGACTTAGAACTCAGCAGCCATAATCATCGTCTTAGTATAAATAAAAATAAATTTCGTTGTAATTTTGAAGATACTTTTACACATCAGCTTCATAGTGAAAATAATCCTCAGTTAAATAGTATCATAGATTATCAGATTAATTTTGCAGAAAATATTAAAAAGGACATAGATAGAATTAGTAATCTTTTTATTTCATCTATAGAACATCTTCGTAATAATCGTAGCATAATTAAAGATCAAGATAAAAAATTAGACTATATCAAGACCAGTGTAGTTCAATTTTACAAAAAAGAACAGATTTAAATTTAGAAAAATTTCCCACTAAGCTAGAAATAGAAACTTTAATCTCAGCCATAAATACTAGCAGCTCAAAACAATTAGAGTTAGAATTTAGACAATTAATTGAACAAACTCATAGCCAGATAAATCAAATAGCTAAACAAATAGAACAAATCAACCAAATTCAAGATAATTTAAAACAGAAATTAGAAATTTTAGAACAACTAATAAGATCTTAGTTTATGAGTAGTGATAAAAAAGCTAATAGAGATTACCAGACTATTTTAAAACAGGCAGAAGATTTTCATAATAACCCAGAAGGAATCAGTAGCTATCAGGGTATAAATCAGTCAGATAAAATATCAGTGAGACAAAATAATATAGAAATTTTATTTCTAATTAGATTGTGTGAAAAATTTGAATATCTATCAGAACAGCTACACAGCTTAGAAAATCGTCTAGCGTCTTTAGAAAGAATAATACTTCAAAAAGGTAAAGGAGTAGAAGGACAAACAAATAAACCTCAATCTCAGGTAAACGAAGAAGACATAGCTAGATATTTTGAAAAGCTTAAATTACCAAAGAAATCCGTTTGTAGAACTTACAGAAAATAAAAATGTTTAAACAGCTAATAAAAGGAAGTAGTAGCAAAAAGCGTAATGAGGATGAAGATATTAAAATGGAAGAATTTATAGATGTAGAACAACAAATAGAAAAATTCAAGAAAGAAAAACTAGAATTAATTCCAGCTAAATATGTATATAGGCTAGGCAAGACTCATAAAAAACAATATCTATTTAAACACTATGGTGAACAAATGATTAGTGTAACACAAGAAGATGAAAAAATAGAGCTAAATTTAATAGATAGAGAAAGCTATAAATATGCAGTAAATGAACACCTTAAAATGACCCACTTAGGATTAGTTGTAGTAGGAGTTAAAGCCTTAACTAGAGAGAATTTAGGAACTAAAGTTTTTGTATGTCTTTATGATGATAGGTTTAATGATGTAGGACAAAGTCTTTTAGGCAGCTATGAATTAGATATGAATTCAAAAAGGAATAGTTTATTTTACACCAGATTTCTTACTACCCACCTCGACTTTTCATAAAAAGATAAAAATAGGAATAAGAGTAGAGGATATAAAATGAAAAAAGGAGAAAAGAATTTGTTAGTTTGCACAGGATTTTTAGGCTTAGCAGTCTCAGAAAGTAATACTCACTATAGACTCACGAATGATCAGATAGTCAAGTTATTAGGTGCAAAAGGAATAAAGGCATTACCAGCTAAAAAATTTAATTCTGAAGATAATGCAGCGTTAGATTGGAAATTAGGAGATTTTTTAGGACAAAAAAGATTAGCCCCTCAAGACAATTTATTATATCAAGCAGCAGATGGAAATTATGCGGTAAGATTTACTCAATATACTTATGTAGCACCAGAAAAATCGGAAGATGACGAATTTAATAGCATAGATAGGGAAGAAAATCAAGATAATCGTAGTGAAATAAATCAGCTTTATGTAATGACAGAAGAAAAGACAATATCACAAAATAAAATATATAATATGATGAGATAGACTTAGAAAATTTTACCCTAACTGATATGAATAAAATATTAGATGCTAGATATTATGAATACTTAACCAGAGAGATACCCATGATGAAGCAGTATCATTTTTAGACCAAGAATTTCATACTGAATATGTAGATGATATCATAGAAGATAGAATACATCCTAGCAAAATATTTAGAATACCAGAACAACCCAATTTAGAAGATACTTTTTACATGAATACAGAGAGCTCCGGAACTAGTAACCAACAACCAGCTGTAGAAGATCCCGTAGAACCAATGCATTATGCAGTAGGAGGAAGAAGACCATTAGCCAGTTCAGGACAAAGTAAAGCAGACCCGAATAAAAGTTATAGATTTCATGGAAAGCGTAAACAACCAGATATGAGTATACAATTACAGCCAGCTAATAACCAAGGAACCCTTTTAGACCTAGCTAGATTCGACCCTCAGATATGGCAAGAAGTAATAGAAAGATGGGAAAAAGATGCCGTAAAGGCATGGATGAGTAATCCCTTTGAATCAACAGATATGTGGGAATATATGGAGACACTTTTAGGAGATTCGGCTTTTAATATATACTTAACATTTAAAGGAAAATATGAGGAGATAATTAGACAGCTTAAAGAACTAGGAGATAACCCATGGAATTTCACTAGTTTTATAAAAGAAATACTTATAGGATATGACCCTTCTAGACGAAATACTTACACTCAAAGCATAGCATTAACTGAATTAGATCAGATGACATTAGGAAGTTGGAAATATATTGTACCCTTTAGCAAAGAATATTTAGCCATAGCAGCCAAACTGGAAAAAGTTTTGATGAAGAAATAGGAAATAAATATTTTAGAAAATTACCCGGAGAACTAGGAAGAGAAATAGAAAATAAATGGTCAATTTATTATGCAAACTTACCAGCCCAAATAGCCTCAGGAGAAGTAAAAATAAAAGGAACCTTAGGAATAGGACCTAGGATAGTTTTTACCTTCCATAGACTTAGAGAAAAATGTGTAGAGGTTAAAATACAAAAGATTTGAAAAAAAATTATTTTTGTAGTAGCATATATATACCCCTCAGCAATATGAAGATAAATATAATAGAAAAAATACAAAAAATGGAAAATATAAAAAGAAAAATATTGGAAGAAAAAATATAGAAAACCATGGAAGAAACAGAAATTCATTAGAAAAGCAGAACTTTTAATAGGATAAATATAAGCAACTACCCAATAAGAAAAGATAAAAGAAAACAGAGATATGTTAGAAAACCCAATAGTAAAAAATGTAATTGTTTTATATGTGGAGAACCCAATCATTTTGCAAAAGCCTGCCCAAAAAGACAAAGACCTAATAGTAGCCTTAGAAGAAAGATATAGTCAGCATAAATAGTGATGATTCAGAAGTATATAGTATAGTCAGTGATTATGAATATCAAATAGAAGCCATAAGTTCAGATAGTGATTCAGAAAGTGATACAGATATAGATAATCTTTTAGGACAACTCAATCAAGAAATAGGAACAACTCGTTCTCATGATAGTTTCTTTATGATGGAATGTAATGCAGATACTGAATGTCAGCATAATTTTCAAATAGGACTAGGATTTGATACTACTAGATGTAGTTATTGTAATTGGTTTCCAGCTAAAGATAAGAGAGCTCAGTGTTTATTATGTAGTATAACCTATTGTATAGTCTGTCTTGAAAAATTAAACATGACACATAAGATAACATCAGAAAATAACAGAAAGGACCATAGTATAGAAAGTAGAGAATTACTTTTAACAATAAGAGAATTAGAAATACAAGTAAGAGAACTCAAATTACAAATATGAGAGATAGAAACTAAGACTAGTTTTGACATAGAATGTTTAGAATTAGAAAACAAACAACTTAAACAGCAGCTAGAACAATTTCACAATAAATACCCTTTAAAAGATAAGCTAATTGAAGAACATATGAATTCTTTAGAAATAGTCAACTTAGTTGATTCTCAACCCTTTAGCCAATACTCTCAAGTAAAATCAGATAATACATATTTACCATTTAATTATCCTGTTATACCCAAGTCAAATTTAGTTGAAATTTCTTGTGTAATTAAATTTGTAGAAAAAACCCTTAGTATAGATGCCATGATAGATACAGGAGCCAGTAAATCATACATTGAACAACACATAGTTCCACCCGGATGGAGCACAGCTTTAACAACCCCAGCTTTAGTCAGCATAGCCGATGGCACTAAACAGACCTATACACATTGCATTAATGGCGCACAGATTAGTTTTCATCATCTAGGTTCTCAAGATCAGCATATAGAATGGTTCCCTTTACCTCAAGTTTGGATTGGAAATACCCGACAGAATCACCCTTTTATCTTAGGACTTAATTTCATACTTAGTTTAAAAGGAGGCATGTTTATCAGCCAACACAACATTAGTTTCTTCAAGCGAACTATACATACACCCACAGCATATGCCCTTAGCACTATATCCCATTCCTCAGAGTTGCGTACGAAGCGTGGTGGTACCATAGAAGTAGATTCCGTTCCCGCTAGTTTTTTATTCCCTAGTAGAAATATTTTTCCCGAGCTAGCCCAAACGTACATACCTAATGAGATAGCAAATACTTCTTTAGAAAATTTAGATATAGAAAAGTATGAGTTAGAAGAGTTTGATTTTGAAGAAAAAAGAGACTATTGGAACCTAGAAGATTTTTAACAAATAGTTAACTTAGAATTAATTTTTGCTAAAATAGGGAAATTAAAGAAAAAATCAGTATATAGAAGAACAGAAAATGATTTAGATGAGATAATAAGATTAGCTGAAACAACAGAAATTTTAGGAGAACAACCCATGAAATATTGGGAAAGAAATAAAGTTTTAGCTAGTTTAGATATAAAAAATAAATTATAGGATTACATCAGCACAAATAGACCATACGCCAGCAGATATAGAAGAATTTAGAACACAGATTAAGAATTACTAGATTTAGAGTAATTAGACCTAGTAATAGTCCGCATAGGAGCGCAGCATTTATGGTTAGAAATCATGCAGAAATAAAAGAGGAAAAGCTAGAATGGTTATAAATTATAAAAGATTAAATGATAATACAGAAGATGGTAAATATAATATACCAGATAAAGACCAACTCATAAATAGAATACAGACAGCAAAGATATTTAGCAAATTTGATTGTAAGTCAGGATTTTGGCAGATAAAAATGGAAAGGAAAGCATACCTGGACAGCCTTCTGTTGCCCTCAAGGACATTATGAATGGCTAGTTATGCCTTTTGGATTAAAAAATGCACCTTCCATATTTCAGCGTAAAATGGATAGTATATTTAATAAATATAGTTTTATACTAGTATATATAGATGACATATTAGTATTCAGTCCAGATAAAAATAGTCACATAGATCATTTGTATATAACATTAGAGGAATTCATAAATAATGGAATAATAATTAGCAAGAAAAAGATGGTATTAAATAAACCTTACATAGAATTCTTAGGAATGGAGCTAGGAGATGGAAAAATTAGGTTACAACCTCATATAGTCAAGAAAATTTTAGACTATCCAGATAAATTAGAAGATACAAAACAACTTCAATCTTTTTTAGGAATTTTAAATTATGCACGAATGTATATTCCTAACCTTAGTAAAATAATAGGACCCCTTTATAGTAAGACCACACCCACAGGACATAAATATTTCAATCAGCAAGATATAGCTTTAGTTAGAAAAATAAAAGACATTTGTAAAAATCTACCAGACCTACAACTTCCCTTAGAATCAGAATACATAGTCGTAGAAACAGACGCAAGCCAATTAGGATGGGGAACAATATTATTAGCTAAACCTAGTAAGTATGATAGCAAAAACAAAGAACGCATTTGTAGATATAGTTCTGGAAAATTCAAAGAAAAAGACACGACCATGACCAGCCTAGATTTCGAAATATTAGGAGTAGTATATGCAATAAATAAATTTAGATTATTTTTGCACAAACCCTTTACAATTAGGACAGATTGTGAAGCAATAGTTAGATTTCATAATAAACTTAACGAGCGTAAATTAAGTACTAGAAGATGGGCAAAATTTTTAGATTGTATAGTAGGACAAGGATATAAAGTAGAATTTGAGCATATTAAAGGAAGTGATAATAGGTTAACAGATTGGTTAAGCAGAAAAATTTATTTAGAAAAAGAAGATAACCAGTTTAATTTTTGTGCAGATAATGGAGAACAGCAAGACCATGAACTTTGGGGGATTTTCTCTTCCCATTCATGAAGGCAGAACCAAGTTCAAACCTTTAACAGGGATTGAGTTAGACCCAGTTCAACAGTGTCTTTTAGATAACCTTTGGAACAGTCAGAACCACCCAGCTAAACGCCTTTCAGCCCTAAACTCTCTCAGTATATATTTTTCAAAAATCCAAAACAAACCCTTGTCTAAAAGTTTTTCTTTCTATGTAGTAGCTAAAGGAACCAAGCCTGGTATTTGCCATGACTGGATAGAAGTAGAACCCTTAGTTAAAAATTTTCATATACCCCAGTTTAAAGGATTTTATGATTTTGAGTCAGCCAGTACCTATGTCCGAAGACAAATAGGAACCAGTTGTTTTATTAGCCAGCTAGCGAAAGATTACCTGGACACATTAAGCAAGATGAGGTCAACCGTTCTTGCTACTAGTGGAGTTCCAGTTAGCCAGATAATTGGAAACAGTAGTACAGGCAGTAGTAGTTCTAACCATCAGACAGATTCTCAAAATCCTCTCCAGATGTGCAGACATTGTGAAGGCCTTTCCAGAAATTTCAAGAAAATTATGGATAAAGGCAAAAGAGTCAGTGAAGAGCTAGACCAGCTCCGAGACGAAGAAAAACAATTGAGAGCAACCGTTCAAACCCTAACTCACCAGCTTAAAAAATTAGCTCCAGAAAAAACACCTACCTACTTACCAAACCCAGAAATCAAACGACTCACCAGTGAGGAATTTGACCAATTGAGTGCTAGAATGTATTTCTTCAGGCATTCTATCATTCGATCTTTTTGTGAGAAGAGCCAAGCAATAGAAGACCTAAAACCCTATATTTACACCTTAGCCGAAGATAGCAGAAATAGCGAGCTAGTCATTATTCAGCAATTTCTTCAGGATCTCTCCACAGCAAGAATTGATTGCCCTGGCCTAGCTTATCAATGGATCTATACCTATGAAGATGAAGAGCAGCCCTGCTTAGAAGAAGAAAAATGCAGAAAGAGGTCTGAACATTTTGGTAGATGTCAGTGTAACCTAGACTTCAGCATTTGCCTTTGCCAGATAAATCTAGCTACATTTGAGCCATTGGAGATAGAGATTAGAGGCGAAACACGTTATCTAACAGCCCCAAAATTGTTAGATTACGGCTTTGTCTCCAGACTAATTTTCTCAGATCCAGATCAGACAGATAACTTTGGACATAAGCTTGCTTATGCAGTATTGTGCGTAATAGAAGAACATCATCCGTATGTAGAAGCATTGATAGATAGTAGACTACCAGAGTGGAAGGGAATATGGTGCAATCCAGCTAAACACAAAATGTACCTCAGAGGAACCTCTACATTCCCAGGATACCCAGGACTTCTTAATAGGAGACCCTGGCCGTGCAGAAGATTTCCGCTCAAAGACCAGCTCAATAAATGGAGAAAATTTGCTAGCAACTCTCTATTAGCATATAATGGAAACTATGGGCATCTAGTCTGTGAAGATAAACATCAGAAGATACATTGTAATTTAGCCATCCCAGGATATCCCTTCAGCAAAGAGACATTTGTCGATGAAAGTCAGTACCCTAACTATCAGCATGACGTCTCTCATGAATCACCAGTGATAGGAGAAAATGACCAAGAATGGTATGATGAACCACCCATGGGAGATGGGGATGACTTTTACGACCAACTCTCAACAGCAGACCTGGACGACCTCGCAGACAGAATGTACGGATAAAAAAAAAAAAAAAAACATTTTAACAAAACTTTCAAAACCTTCTATTACATTTCCAATGTTAACAGTGTCGACATTCGTTAGCATTTGCCTTTTTTATTTTTATTTTATAATAACATCACATTTTCATTATATAAGATAAGGGTTATCTCAATTGTGGTTGGGGAAATATGAACAATGTTTTTCACCCACATTATGGGTAGGGGTGAAATTCTGACCCAATCTATCCAGACCTCGTGGCCTCCTGCCAAAATTTGGACTGGGCTGGGCCAGTCTACAGGCTAAAAGTTAGGCCCATGCCCAATCAAAATAGGGTCATCGAGCCTGGAGGGTTTTTTTTTTTTTTTTTTTGTGAAAAAATAATGATAGATATTATATATATATATATTATTTATAAGGGATAAAAAATATATAAAAAAATGTACTAGAGTATTTTAGTTAAGATTAATGAGATGTTTAGTTATATTTCATGTGTTGTTATTTAATTATATATGACTTATGTTTTTTTGGTTATGACTAAAAAAATATGAAATTATGTATTTTTTTTTTGTTATGACATTATTTTAGTTATTATGATTATTCATGAAAGCTATTTGGTTATGACTTGTGTGGTGTTTAGTTATGACTTTTTATTTTTATTTTTATAGTTATGATTAGGTATCAAGTTATATCATTTTATACATTAGTTCTGACTAATTTTCTTTTTAAGTTATGATATTATTTTAGTTATGGTTAATGAGATATTTAGTTATTGTGTTATGTTTTGTGGTTATGATTTAGAAAGTATGGAATTATGTCATTTTCTTATTTAGTTATAAACTGCATACATAGTCTTTTTTGAAAAAAAAATGAAATGAAATGAATAATTTTATACATATCATAATGAAACAAAATATTACAATCATTAAATTAAACAGATAACATTTAATTAATAAATTTTATTTCAAAATGAAATAAAATATTACTACAAAATTTATATCATTAAATAAAATAAATATAAATTATTGATGATGGTAGAGAAATTGTATCACTATAGGTCAAGTATATCCCAACTAGGTTGGCACCTGTTAGCCTACCAATCATTTGCATTATACTCCACTTCAGTAATCTAATAAAAACATTAGAAATGAACTAGTGGAAAACAAATGGTTGATCAATCATTGGAAGAGGCAGACAATTCACTCGCATTGGCCAAGGATATATAATACAAATCGCTTTGAATTCTCTCATGTTCATTATAATTTTGTTCTTTTTTAATAATATAATCAACTACAGAATTTTGTACAGATGTAGAATTATATGAAAATGTTTACAAATTATCAGTTGATGAACCCCCCAATTGTATTTAAGTTCTAATATTAGGTTGTGGACTTCGTAAATGTTTGTTAGCATGCCTTTTCGATGACTAATACCCCCTGCAGATGCAACACTAAATAAATATGCACAATATTTACATTTATTTTAATTATAGTTGTACCATCAGAATTATTTACAGATATTCTTTCCAAATACTCCCAAATAGTACTAGTCGTGCCCCTGGATGATGATGATAACGACGACGACGACGATGATGACGATGTTGAAAGGGGAACATTAGGTACAGTAGAAAGAAAATCAACAAATTTATGATATATATATATATATATATGTATCAATGTCGGCGTAAACATTAAGAATATTAAGATCCATAATAATGTAAGTAAAATAATATATATCAACTAACAATTAATTAAAATAATGAGTAAATCATAAATTTGTGAAGATCATTGTATCCTGGGAGATAGACACCATTCAACCGTAAGCACCGTAGCGGGGCGACAAAATATATATGTACCAATCTTCTGTGTAAATAAAATAAATTGAAATAAATTCAAACAAAATAAATAAATAACATACCAGATTTATTTATCGAACCGAATTAAAAATTAAGACCAAGTCGAGTGTGTGACACTCTGTCCTTAAGACAGATTCGCCCCGCTACGGTGCTTAAGGTTGAATGGCGTCTATCTCCCAGGATACAATGATCTTCACAAATTTATAGAAGCACTTCAAATAAATTTGTTCGGCGAACCAAACCTGTGAAATAAATTTGTTCGGCGAACCAAATCTGTGTTCTAACTCTCTGAAAATTTATTCTTAAATCTAAAATGAAGAATAATGCACTAAAAGTAATTTAGACAGCAAAAAGACAAAATATGAGACTAATTTTTCTTTTTTCCCGGATCTCTAAACTGCTGGAACATATGTGTATTTATAGGCAAAATCAATAGACCCGAATAGGTGCCACAATTAAGTGCAAAGGTGCACCTCTTATTTCAAACCATTCCTCTGACGGTTAGCACTAAGAAAACCAATATTAAACAATTTGAAAGATTGACCGTTAGTGGACAAATTTTCAACCAATTGGAAATAGAGTGAACCGTTGGTGGAAAAGTCAAACTTGTGGGAACTTAATTTATTTAATTCTGTGAATTTGGTTTAAATTTTCTGTGTAGTGTAAATTCTAATTATAATTTTGTTTTATATATTAGAATTGATGGCTATTGAAACTAATGCCCAAACTAGTACTACTGTGGTGGCTACAATTGCACCAACCCCCTCTCCTGTGATGACAGTACCAATAAATCATGGAGAGAAGCCAGAGAAGTTCTCAGGAACTGACTTTAAAAGATGGCAACAGAAAATGTTGTTCTATCTTACAACTCTGAACCTGGCTCGCTTCCTCCGTAAAGATGCTCCTATCCTGAAAGAGGATGAAACTGATCGGCAAGTGGTTGCTGCGGTAGATGCTTGGAAACATGCCGATTTCCTTTGTCGGAATTACATCTTGAACGGACTTGACAACACATTGTACAACGTCTACAGTCCAATCAAGACAGCAAAGGAACTTTGGGAATCGTTGGAGAAAAAGTACAAAACGGAAGATGCCAGCTCAAAGAAATTTGTAGTTGGTTGATTCCTGGATTTTGTAATAGTTGATTCAAAAACTGTGATCAGCCAAGCTCAAGATTTCCAACTCATTCTGCATGACATTCACGCAGAAGGCATGTCTCTCAGTGAATCCTTTCAAGTTGCAGCCTTAATTGAAAAATTACCAAAAGGCTGGAAGGAATTCAAGAACTACCTTAAACACAAGCGCAAAGAAATTTCTATGGACGAGTTAATTGTGCGTTTAAGGATTAAGGGGGACAACCGCAATTCTGAAAAGCGGGCAGGTAAGAATCCTATGGAGTCTAAGGCAAATGTGGTGGAACATGCTTCAAAAACCAAGAAACGTAAGTCTTATGGAGAAAGTTCATCACAAGGCTCTAAAGGGGGAGATAATAAAAAGTACAAGTTTAATGGCAAATGTTACATTTGTGACAAAGAGGGACATCGGGCCAAAGATTGCCGTAGCGAAGGCAAAAGCAAACGAAGAACAAGCAAGAAGCCTGCTCAAGCCCATATGACTGAAGTGGACAATATTTCCAATGGTGTCGATGACATCAATCTTTCTGCAGTTGTTTCCGAGGCAAATCTTGTCAGAAATCCTAAAGAATAGTGGGTGGACATTGGTGTTACTCGCCATATTTGTGCCGACAAAAAGATGTTCACATCTTATTCTACAGTGGACAATGGTGAACAATTGTTTATGGGCAACTCTTCAACTTCCAAAGTTGAAGGACAAGGAAAGATTGTACTCAAGATGACATCAGGAAAGGAACTCACTCTCAACAATGTGCTGCATGTACCGGACATTCGCAAGAATCTTGTTTCCGGATCTTTGTTGAGTAAGAATGGGTTTAGGCTAGTATTTGAGAGTGATAAATTTGTACTTATTAAGAATGGGATGTATGTAGGAAAAGGTTACATGTCTGATGGCCTTTTCAAGTTAAATGTAATGACTGTTGTACCCTCAGTTATTAATAATACTACATCTTCTTCTTACTTGCTTGAGTCTTCAAATTTATGGCATGGTAGACTAGGACATGTTAATTATGGATATTTGCGTAGATTAATTAATATGGAATGTTTACCTAAATTTGACATTGATTCAAATCATAAATGTGAAATTTGTGTTGAGGCAAAATTATCTAAAACTCCTTTTCATTCAATTGAAAGAAGTACGGAACCACTTGAATTAATTCATAGTGACATTTGTGATTTTAAATCAATTCAAACTAAAGGTGGGAAAAAATATTTTATCACTTTCATAGATGACTGTACTAGATATAGTTATGTTTATTTAATTCGAACCAAGGATGAAGCTTTGGAAACTTTCATTCAATATAAGAATGAAGTTGAAAATCAACTTGGTAAGAAAATCAAGAAACTTAGAAGCGATAGAGGTGGTGAATATGAATCACCTTTCGGTGAATTTTGTAAAGAACATGGAATAATTCATCAAACCACTGCTCCTTACTCACCTCAGCAAAATAGAATTGCTGAAAGGAAAAATAGGACTTTAAAAGAAATGATGAATGCCATATTAATCAGTTATGGATTACCTCAGAACTTGTGGGGGAAGCAATACTTTCTGCTAATTATATTTTAAATAAAATACCCCGAAAGAAAATAAATCAAACACCTTATGAATTGTGGCATGGAGAGAGTACCATCCTACAAATACTTAAAAGTGTGGGGTGTTTGGCTAAAGTGGCTATTCCTAGTCCTAAAAAGACTAAGATAGGTCTAAGACCATTGATTGCATTTTCATTGGTTATGCTAAGAATAGCAGTGCATATTGGTTTTTGATTCATAAATCAGAACATACCGAAATGCATGTAAATACTATTATTAAGTCAAGGAATGCATTATTCTTTGAACATGTATTTCCAAAGAAGACTGGACAAGAGACTAGTAACAATAAAAGATCTCATGATGCCATTACTAGTCAGGATCAAGAACATGATCAAGAACAAGAGTTAGATCAAAATGAGGAAGAGGAACTTAGGCGTAGTAAACGTGCTAGAACCTCAAAATCTTTTGGTCCAGATTTTCTAACATATTTGTTAGAAAATGAGCCTTTAACTTTTAAAGATGCTATGTCCAGTCCTGAAGCTCCTTTATGGAAAGAAGCTGTCAACAGTGAAGTTGAATCCATCTTGCAAAATCACATTTGGGAATTAGTGGACTTGCCACCAGGTTGTAAACCTCTTGGGTACAAGTGGATTTTCAAAAGAAAATTGAAAGCGGATGGATCAATAGACAAATACAAGGCAAGACTTGTAGTCAAAGGTTTTAGACAAAAAGAAGGTCTAGATTACTTTGACACATACTCACCGGTTACTAGAATAACATCCATTAGAATGCTAATTGCCATTGCATCTTTATACAATCTAGAAATTCATCAAATGGATGTGAAAACCGCTTTCTTAAATGGTGAGTTAAATGAAGAAATTTACATGGAACAACCAAAAGGTTTTTCTGTTCCAGGAAAAGAAAAGAAAGTGTGTAAATTGGTTAAATCATTATATGGTTTAAAACAAGCGCCAAAACAATGGCATGAGAAATTTGACAAGGCAATGATATCAAATGGATTTAAAATTAATGAGTGTGACAAATGTGTTTATATTAAAAACACAGATAAAGGTTATGTCATTGTATGTCTTTATGTAGATGATATGCTCATCATTGGTAGTAATAATGACATGATTAAAACTACTAAGAAAATGTTGAATAAACATTTTGACATGAAAGACATGGGCATTGCTGATGTAATTCTTGGTATGAAAATTACCAAAACATCAGAAGGTTATACTTTGTCACAATCTCATTACATTGAGAAAATACTTGACAAATTCAGCAAAGATGATGATCATCTTGCTAGAACTCCTGTAGATGTTAATTTGTATCTTTCTAAGAAGTACAGGAAAGTATTTCTCAATTGGAGTATGCCCAAATTATTGGAAGCTTAATGTACTTGATGAACTGCACTCGCCCAGATATAGCTTATGCAGTAAGTAAATTAAGTAGATATACGAGTAATCCGGGAGTAGAACACTGGAAAGCAATTATAAGGGTTCTAAGATATCTCCGATTTACTCGTCACATTGGGCTTAACTATACTAGATATCTAGTATTACTTGAAGGATACTGTGATGCAAATTGGATATCGGATACTAGAGACTCGAAGTCCACCAGTGGGTATGTCTTTACTCTTGGTGGGGCGGCTGTATCTTGGAAATCTTCCAAACAGACTTGTATTGCTAGGTCTACTATGGAATCTGAATTCATAGCTTTAGACAAAGCTGGGGAAGAGGCAGAATGGCTTCGCCACTTTCTTGAAGATATTCCAATATGGCCAAAACCGGTGCCTGCTATATGCATACATTGTGATAGTCAATCAGCAATTGGTAGAGCACAGAGTCATATGTATAACGGTAAGTCACGACACATTCGTCGTCGACATAACACCGTGAGACAACTACTCTCTAATGGAATTATTTCCATAGAATATGTTAAGTCTAAAGACAACATAGCGGATCCACTAACCAAATGGTTAGCAAGAGAGTTAGTTGAGAATTCATCGAGGGGAATGGGACTTAAGCCTATTAAATAAGAGTTACCATAATGGCAACCCAACCTAGTTGACTGGAGATCCCAAGATCTAGGTTCAAAGGGACAACCGAGTTGTGATTGACTCAGAAGGATCACTGTGGAGTCCAACTCCTACCCATTTCTATGATGAAATACGTGATGTCTGCAGCGATTTAGGTTAAGTAATACTTTTAATGATTCTTATATCTAGATAAACCTAGTGGAGTATGGCAGGATACTTTTCATAAGAATCACATATGTGAGTGTGAACTGGGCCGGTTCTATAAGATTTGTGAAGGGCTACAAGTCTTTAGAGCACTCATGAAAGACCAGGTTGTTCAGGGCCAAAATGAACACGATAGTGAGAACTAAACTGTGTCTAGGAATATACTGTGTGAGTTCTATTGTCTTGGTTTACACAAACGGCTGAATAGTTCAAGACATCATGTTCACTGTTTAGCTAGTAAATCCGATAGTGTCTCACAAGGGAAGGTTCAAAGCCAAAAGCTACCTATCCTTTGCAGAATATTTCCAATTTCTGTACTCTCTGTAATTAGATCATGTTGTTGCATTTTCTCTCCGTCAAATTCCATTCATGTGGGGGATTGTTGGAAAAATATGGTTTAATATAGGCATATTTTTTAGCCCAAATTTAAGTGGGTCCCAAACATCTTTTGGGGTGGTCCGAAGAGGTGAAGTGTTCCTTGCCGCGTGGCAAGTCACACGGTGAAGACGGAACGTCAAAACCATTTATGAGTGAATGAGAAGTTGACGTCGTTTTCGGGTCTAACATTAATTTTTTTAGATAAAATTCTTTTGAATTTTTTCAATAAAAAATTATTGTGGGAATTTAATTTAATTCTAAATTCAAATTTTGGGTTCCTGAGTGGTTTCCTAAAGTTTGTAATTGTGGAATTTAATTTAATTCTAAATTAAAATTTTAGGTTTCTAAGTAGTTTCCTAAAGTTTGTACCTCTTCCTTTATTTATTAAACTATTCAAATATATATATATATATATATATATATATATTCAAATAGTTTAAATAAATTAAGTTCCACAAGTTTGACTTTCCACCAACGGTTCACTCTATTTCCAATTGGTTGAAAATTTGTCCACTAATGGTCAATCTTCAAATTGTTTAATATTGGTTTTCTTAGTGCTAACCGTCAGAGGAATGGTTTGAAATAAGAGGTGCACCTTTGCACTTAATTGTGGCACCTATTCGGGTCTATTGATTTTGCCTATAAATACACATATGTTCCAGTAGTTTAGAGATCCGGGAAAAAAGAAAAATCAGTCTCATATTTTGTCTCTTTGCTGTCCAGATTTCTTTAGTACATTATTCTTCATTTATAATTTTAATTGATAAATATTCAGAGAGTTAGAACACAGGTTTGGTTCGCCGAACAAATTGTTTGGAGTACTACTACAATTTGTGAAGATCATTGTATCCTAGGAGATAGACGCCACTCAACCGTAAGTACCGTAGCGGGGCGAATCTGTCTTAAGGACAGAGTGTCACACACTCGACTTGGTCTTAATTTTTAATTCGGTTCGATAAATAAATCTGGTATGTTATTTATTTATTTTGTTTGAATTTATTTCAATTTATTTTATTTACACAGAAGATTGTTCCAACAGTAATATATGTTAATGAATAATTAATGTAAACAAAAATAAGTAACTAATAAATATTAATTAAAATAATTAATGTTACCAACTGCCAAATGCGATACAAAAATTTGTTTATCTTGATAAAAATTTCTTCTTGTGCAATTGCAATTGTCATTTAGGAATGAGAAAGTTTTTTCTCGCACAATTGCAATTGCTACGTAGGGATGAGACTTCAAACTTAATTGAGAGAGTTGAGAATTGTTAGAGAATGAGAGTTTGGGAGAGAGATTTGTTTGTGATAAATAAAAAGGGAGAAGGGTGGTATTTATAGGATTTGAGAAGGAGGGGTTAAATTTTAAAAATATATATATATTTTTGGCTGTTGTGAATTTTTCAATTTTTTTACTGTTGGAGGAGGGAGCCGTTGGGGGATTAGTCGAGCCAGGTCGAGCTAGGTGGGAGAGGAATTTTTGGGTCAGATTGGGCTCCAAAACACATGGCCCAAGCCGAAGGTCTCAGGTTGGGCTCGCCCTAACTGAGTCTACCTGGGCAATGAGTGGACTTCAGGTGGATCGTGGGCTAATAGGCCCAATTTACATCCCTCTATGGGTGGCTATGGGCTTATTGGCCTAATAAGGTCAGCGTCGTCCAACTTAACCTAATATTTTTAAGACTTGTAAAAAATATTTGGCGTAAAGAGTTAGGGTCGGTTGGAGAATTGAACTTTAAATAAAAAGTTACCAGGTCATACTATATATAAATATTTATTTTAATTCATATTATTCAATTACAAAATAAACTATAAAATAATAAAAGATATACTTGTACGGGAAAGAAATACACATTCTCGTATAATCCTGTTGACCAAGTCTGCACTCCTCCGTACGACGTCATTCAACTACCTGAAAATACACACGTGAGCTAGCCGGCGGGTGTGTGCCGGAAACCTCTCCGATGCCTAAGTTAGTCAACTTGACAAATAGACAAAAGCACTATGTATTCAAGGAGCAAAGTTGCATTACCTCTCCAAAGGTGATATGGGTGAGCTTTTATAGGTTTCGTGTGGCACAATCCTAGTAGGACTCTTACTCCTCCACGTAGAGTCCTCCTAGGATTCATACTCCTGGAAGATAGCGCTTATCCTCCAACACCCCCTTCACTGCTTAAACCAAGTGAGATGGTTTTACCCCGGCCGAACTCCAATATGACCGAAGTAAATGCTAGTTCGGCTCTTACCTTCTTTTCCCTTACCTCGGTTCTCTCATGCTAAGACCGAGCTATCCATAAGAGAAATGAGCCGAACTAACATCAACACCAAGTCCGTAAGAAGACTTAGCACACATCGGTTTGAATATGCGACGACCGAACTAACTACAGAAGATCGAATCATCCACAACACATTTCCCAACCGAAGTAAAAATAAGACATTATGCCGACCGGACTAATCACTTCGGCTGTGTGACCGGTCTAACTCCAAGACTACTTCTCCAGACTGGAGTAACTTTTACGGCCTTTTTATTCAGCCCTCCGTAGTGCGGCCCAAAATAACACACTACTTAGCTTCGCCTAATTTACCCAGCTCGGCCCAATTTTCATATAAATTACCCTCTCAATTGCTCCTTAATTCCATCTGCGTAGCATGATAGGGATTACCTATCTATAAACCGAGCTAAAGTTTTAGCTTATCCAGCCGAGCTACAATCCTTTAGCTACTCCGGCCGAGCTGAAAACCTTCTAGCCTCTCCAGCCGAGCTAAAAATTAACCGAGCTGTTAATATCCGGTCACAACGTCCTTTCAATTGCAGAAACTAAATTGATTGTCCTTCCAGTGACACGTGGCATGCACTGGTTGGCTAGTCACAGCTGTAGCGCCGCCCTTGTACTTCACAACTTTTGAACAGTTCCCGCCTTTTCCTTTCTTCCAACTTAGAGCCCTTCATTTCATCTGGATCAAACACTTACACTGTTCACCTTTTCTCTCTCGCTAGCTTCCATCGTTCTTCAATCTGTGCCACTGTGAAGCTCGTGCTACGTTCTTCTTCCATTTCCATCTTCTCGTGTTTCTTTGATCAGGTATGCCTCTCAATCCTACCTGTCTTTCTTTGTTTTTACTTTTGTTTGATCCATTACAGTCTGTTTCGTGTGTTTTGCAAAACACTACTTTTGCTTTCTGGGAAAAACCTTCATAAGAACACTTTGAATATCATGATACAACCTGTAGAACATAGCTTAGATCTATAAACACGTCCCAACCGAACTAGGATACCGTTTGTGCTGTATGTAGTTTTAGGCATACTTAAACCGAACTATAACTTGAACATATCACAGTAGTTTCAATAGGTCACCATTTGATTCACACTAGCCGAAATAAAAACACACTAGAAATTTTGGCCCTCGACTGAGGTAAGCCTTGGGGGCTAAGCCAGCTTTCTCAGTTTCTAAACTGAACTCAGAAAGCTGCCCCTTGACGCTTAACCGAAGTAACAAAAACCATAGGCAGAACCGAGATAACCAAACTTCTTGCCAAACCGAGATAACAACCACCTTGTTTAAACCGAGGTAGATCCTGTTAGCACCCTATGTAGCCGAAGTCAGGTTTCCCTTTTTGTTTTGTTTTTGTAGCACGGTCAATGATCTGTGCTTAACACCTTGTTTTTCCACTTTGCAGACTTAGGTTGTCCAGGCACTCCCTCTGTGCGCTCAACCGAGCTTCTGAGCACAACTTCTCAGCCGAATTAATTTATTCCATAAGTTATACAATAAATAGGGAAGTACAGATTCCTAGTAGAAACCCTAGGAGGCCTAGCCGAATTCAGAAAAGATTACAACATTCCCGCCGATGTAAACCTTACCTTAGCCGAACAAGACGTTGACCCATGGGGCAACGAAGGCTTCGTACCTTTCACTCTCCAATCAATAATAGAAACCGGACTTAGATTCCCAGTCCAACCCTTAATATGCGAATTCCTTAGGCAAACCAGATTATGCCCAACCCAGCTGTCCACCAACACATACCGAATAATAATGGGTATAGCCGCACTGAACCACCAAACCGGTCTCCACCTAGGTTTGGCCGAGATACTTCACCAATACTCCATAGGATCCAAGAACGAAGGCTGGTGTTATTACTTGAGAATACGCCGTGGCCGAGAAAAAATAATAAAACACACACCGGACAAAGACTTGAACGACGATGATTTTTTTTGGGTCTCTGGGAATTTTGAGGACCACCAGGCCCAGATTCTTGGCTGGGGAATAAATTGGAACAAAGGAATTCCTGGTATACTTACTTCGGTTGTATTTCACACTTTTCTCTATTTCGGCTTTCTCCTCTGAACCGAACTAACAGTTTGTCCTCTTCTTGCAGATAAAGCCCATCTCCTTTCAAATTACGGCTACCCCAACCTCGGTCTTCTGCGCGCCGCATTACGAATTAAGGAGAGAAGTTGGGCAAAACTTCTGAATTTCGAGCCGACCTACCGATACAGCGGTCGCCGAAAAGTAAAGGTGACCAACTTTCTTCTTGAAGAGGCACTAGCACCGGACCCATCCTTGCCCCAGATCAATCTTGTCCCCCTTACTGCCGAACAAGAAATGGCAAAGAAGAACAGGCTGAAGGCCCTTCTAACCGCTACAACTCCAGCCGACGTGCGACCAACCGACCAAACCACCGAAACCGTGGTGGCCCTCCCATCCCAACAGCCATCCACTTCTCGCCGAAACAAGCATGCTCGGACTAGCCAAACCGAGCCACGTCTTACTGACGAGAACGAGACCGTTCTGCCACAAAGCCCTCCGCCAAGTCCTCAACAAAGCCTCCAACCGGAGCAAACCGACCGAACTGCCACCTCCTCCAAATGGGCTCCTGTCCTATCCTTCGACAACCGAGATATCACAGCTGAAGATTCGGTCGTTGCTGAGAAGGACCACTTGTTGGCTTACAACCTGGCCAAAAGTGTGTGCCTTCCGAAGGACATGGAGCACCATTACAAACAGCTTAACACCGAGCTGAAGTCAATCCGGTCCTCTACGAAGTCCATGATTCTGGTAAACAGCTTTCTTCTTTCTATGTAAATTTCTTCCAACTTTGAGTCCGGCTAACGTTACTCCTCCTTTACAGGCCATCCAGAAAAATCAAGTCACTCATAGGAGGGTCATGGAACTTCGGCGCAATACGAGGGAGGCCATGGCTGAGACTGAGGCAAAAACAGCCGAGCTAGAAGAGGCCAAAAAACAAATGGCCGAACTACGAGCAGAAAATGGTCGGCTGACCGAACTAGCTAATTCGGTTGAAGCCGAAAAGCAGAAGGTTGCCAACGAGGCGAAAGACAAATATCTGCGCATTTTGGCAAAGATTGAAAAGAAAAAAAACGCCGAAATAAACGAACTGAAGACCGGAATAAAGAAAGCCGAAAAACGAGGCTTCAAGAAGGCCGAAGCAGCATACACTCTTCAATGCGATGCAGCAAAAGATCTATTTTTTAAATGTGGCTGGAGGACTGCGGTGGAGCAGCTCGGTTGTACTTCCGACACCGAGGTCTATAATGCTCCACCGTACTCCATTCCGGCTTCACTGTCGCAATATGCTGCCGATCTTCAAAGGCAATTTCTGGAGGGGTCCGATGAAGATGATGATGATGATGATGATGATGATTCTGAAGAAGATGAGCCAACTCCCACCCCGGTCATTAATGAGCAACCCAACAACCAGTCAGTTCGGCTGGAGCCGGTCATTGAGGACCTTACTGATGAGCCGCAGCCAACTGAGACGGAGGTTCAAGCCGAAACCGAGCTCCCAGCCCAAACCGTGCTCCCAGCTGACACCGGACTCCAGACAAATGCGGAGGATGAATTTGATGCCGAACTGGATGCACTTCTTCGTTGATTTTTTCTTTCTTTTATTTTTGAACTTTGTAACCGGGCTGCGGCCCCTCAATTGTACTTACTTTTGACTTCAATGAAAAAAATCTCCTGCGACTCTTATTCCGGTTTTGTGTTCTTGTTTGAGTATGCTTGCATTTGTAATGAAATTTCCATGAATTCATTTGCTCTACTGTGATTTCGGTTTTGGCTGTCTAACTCACTAGCCAACCACTCTTTAGCCGATATAACTACTTCGGCTGAAGAGTACAAAGAGTTGGTTTAATCCAGCCAACCACTCTTCAGCCACACTTACTTCGGCTGAAGAGTACAAAGAGTTGGTTTAATCCAGCCAACCACTCTTCAGCCACACTTACTTCGGCTGAAGAGTACAAAGTGTTGGTTTAATCCAGCCAACCACTCTTCAGCCATACACTTACTTCGGCTGAAGAGTACAAAGAGTTGGTTTAATCCAGCCAACTACTCTTCAGCTATACACTTACTTCGGCTGAAGAGTACAAAGAGTTGGTTTAATCCAGCCAACCACTCTTCAGCCATACACTTACTTCGGCTGAAGAGTACAAAGAGTTGGTTTAATTCAGTCAACCACTCTTCAGCCACACTTACTTTGGCTGAAGAGTACAAAGAGTTGGTTTAATCCAGCCAACCACTCTTCAGCCATACACTTACTTCGGCTGAAGAGTACAAAGAGTTGGTTTAATCCAGCCAACCACTTTTCAGCCATACACTTACTTCGGCTGAAGAATACAAAGAGTTGGTTTAATCCAGCCAACCCCTAAGTCAGTTTTTCCAGCCAACTTAGAATACATTATTTGGTTATTCCAACCAAAATGTCCTGCAACCTGGATCCTGATCCTAGGCTTAGGAAGGGTCATAGTTGGTTATTCCGGCCAACTATGTTTACAATGCTACTATCTTACTAAAGCTACTGTCTATTAAAAACAATTTATACTGAAAAAGAATCGACTTGTTTTATTGAGAAAGTAAAAAATTACACATACTTAAAAGGAAAAAAGCTAAAAATAAAACAACTTGAGATTTGCTGTGTTCCATGGCCTGGGAATTGCTTTGCCGTCCTCCTCTTCCAAGTGGTATGCCCTTTTGCCTGCTAATCCGACCACTTTGTAAGGTCCTTCCCAGTTAGGTCCTAACTTGCCATCTCCTGGAACCAAGGTATTTCCCATCACTTTGCGCAGTACCCAATCTCCGATCTTGAATTGCCTTGGATGCACTGTTTTGTTATACTTTCTGGACAACTCTTGTTGGTAGGAGGCGATGTGAACCAATGCTCTGTCTCTTCTTTCTTTCGCAAGGTCAAGCTCCAATGTTATGGCTTCGCCATTTAAGTCTGGATCAAAGTTCTCGCTTCGAATTGTGGGGAGGCCAACTTCTAATGGGATGACTGCTTCCATGCCATAGGCTAGGGAGAATGGTGTTTCCCCTGTTGATCGTCGAGGCGTGGTACGGTAAGCCCATAAAACATGGGGAGCTCTTCTGCCCACTTGCTTTTGGCTCTTTCTAACCTTTTCTTCAATCCATCCAAGACTACCTTGTTTGACGCCTCTGCCTGTCCATTTGCTTGGGGATATGCTGGTGTGTAGAATTGTAGAACTCTATCTTGTACTCTCACAAAAGCCTCTGAAAATCCTACCATCGAATTGAGTGCCGTTGTCTGATATCAGTGCTTTTGGTATGCCAAATCGAGTGATGATATTCTGCCAGAAAACTTCTTCACATCTTTTTCCTTGATTGACGCCAAGGCTTCTGCTTCCACCCATTTTGTGAAGTAGTCGGTTGCGCAAGAAGAACTTCCTGTTGCCTGGTGCTGTTGGAAGTGGCCTACTATGTCCATCCCCACATTGCGAAAGGCCATGGACTGGTTAGAGGTAGAAGTTCTCTGGCAGGTTGGTGTATTTGGTGTGCGAATTTTTGACACTTTTCGCACTTTTTAACATACTTCTCTGAATCCGCTTGCATGTATGGCCACCAATATCCTTGTGAAATCGCTCGGTATGCCAATGATCTTCCTCCTTGATGGCTGCCGCATACACCCTCATGTATTTCGAATAGGAATGCTTCCACTTTGCTGGGGTGAACACACTTCAAGTAAGGTCCTGAGAACGACTTTTTGTATAATGCCAAGGATGGAGAGAGCCAAAATCGCTGCGACTTTGCTCTTATTCTGTTGGCTTCTTTCTTCTCTTCTGGCAAGGTGCCGTCTTTTAGGAACAGTATGATGGGATCCATCCAAGAAGGGCCTAACTCTGCACAACATACCTCTTCTGTTTCTGGGTCTTCAATGCTTGGTCTAGGCAGATAGTCGATTAGTAGTGGGTGAGGAATGGAGGTGTCTGCCATTGAGGCGAAGCCTGCTAGTTCGTCTGCTCTGCTGTTTTCCTCTCTGCCGATCTGTTCTATCCTCACCACTTCAAACTTCTTTATCTCTGTTCTGACCAACTCTTGGTACTTGGCCATTCTATCATCCTTTGCCTCGTAGTCACCAGATATTTGGTTTACCACCAACTGTGAGTCGCTGTAAACCATTAGCTCGGTGGCCTTCATGTAGAATACTGACTTGAGGCCTGCTAGAAGCACTTCATACTCCGCTTCGTTATTTGATGCTGGGAAGCCAGGGTTGATCACCTGCTCCACTACTAGGCCGTCTGGAGAGATGAGGACTATGCCAAGTCCTGCTCCATGTCGGTTGGATGCTCCATCCACGAAGAGCTTCCACATCTCTCCAACGAACAATTTCCAGCAGGTGGAGGGATAGATGATGCCTTGGGATCTTCCTTGCTGCAGGTGTCTTCTTCAGAGTCCATGCTCGTTGTCTGCCCCTTGCTTTCTGTTTGCACCAAGTCTTTATTTGTTGGCGAGTCCTGACTTGGTGTAGCATGGTTTACTTCTTCCTTCCTTTTTACTCTGGTCTGCCTTGGGACCTGACTGAATAACCATTACTAGGGGTTGCGTTATTCCGACGTCAACTTCCATCCCTAGTTCGGTTGTTTCAGTTAGGTCGACTGGGCAGATGTGATGACTTCCTGGTGTGAATTCTGCGACAAAATCTGCCAATGCTTGTGCTTTTATTGCGGTCCTAGGTTGGAACTTGATGTCGTATTGTCCCAACTCTACTGCCCACTTCAGAATTCGCCCAGAGAAGTTTGCTCTTTCAAATAAAGCCTTTAATGGGAAGGCTGTGAGAACAACTATGGTGTGGGCGTGTGTGAAAGTAATGCGACAACTTTCTTGAGGCCATCATCAAGGCCAATGCCAGTTTCTCCAGTGGCAAGTACCTTGTTTCGGCTCCCAACAATGTCTTGCTGACATAATAGATGGGCAAGTGTTGGATTCCTTCTGCGCGGACCAACACTGCGCTGATTGCATGCTGGAGAAACTGCGAGGTACAAGAAAGTTCTTCTCCAGGAATTGGGGTTACAAGTAGTGGTGGAGAAGACATGTATTCCTTTAAGCTTTCCAGAGCTTGGTCGCATTCTTCGTCCCATTCAAACTTGGCTTTCAGAGCATGGAAGAATGGTCGTAGTCTATCTGACGACCGGCTTATGAACCGATTGAGCGCGGCGGCCATGCCAGTGAGATGCTGCACTTCTTTGACTGAGTTTGGTCTCTCCAGATCCTGAATGAATTGCCTTGATCTGGGAGGGGTCTGCTCTATACCCCGGTTGGTCACCAAGAAGCCCAGGAATTTGCCAGATCCTACTCCGAATGCACACTTCGACGCGTTGAGGCGTAACTTATGCTTCTTCAGGATCTCAAACATCTCACCTAGGTCTTTAAGATGGTCATTCTCATCCTTGCTTTTGACCACCATATCGTCGATGTAAGCCTCCATTGTCTGCCTAACAATGGTTCAAACATCTTGGTGACCATTCTTTGGAATGTCGCCCCCGTTCTTTAGGCCAAAGGGCATGACTTGTAGCAGTATAGTCCTCTTGGCGTGGTGAAGGATGTGACCTCCTGGTCTGGTTCGTGCATGGCAATTGGTGGTAGCCTCTGTATGCGTCCAGAAAACTAAGTCGGTTGTGCCCTGCCGTTAAGTCTACCAGTTGATCTATCCTTGGTAGAGGAAAGCTATCTTTTGGGCACGCCTTGTTGACCGTTTTGTAGTCGACGCAAACACGCCACTTGCCATTCTTTTGGCACTACGACGGTGTTGGAGATCCATCTGGGGTAGTGCACCTCTCTGATTGCCCCTGCCTCCAGCAGGTTTCCTACTTCTTCTGCCACTATTTCGGCGTGGTGGAGTGCCGATCTGCGGGTGCGCTGAATGATTGGTCTGGCAGAAGGGTGGACATTGAGTTGGTGACAGATGAAGTTGGGATCAATGCCTGGCATGTCGTATGGGGTCCAGGCGAACACTTCGATGTTGGAGGTCAAAAATTCCAAGACCTCCAATCTCTCAGTGCTGGACAACGACGAACCAAGCAAAAAGAACTTATCCGGGTTCTTTTCATCTATTCTGACCTCCACCAAGTCCTCCACTGCTTTCTGACTAGCCGCTTTGCCAACATCTGCGAATAGTTCATTACTCTCAGGTTCTTCCACCGAATGAACGTATCCTTTGGCAGCGCGGCTGCCGTTTACTGTGACAAAAGCACTGCTTCGACATGATCTGATCTCCATATACTTCTTCTATTACTCCGGTGTCGTTGGGAAATCGCATCACTTGGTGGTAGGAGGACGCCACCGAGCGCATGGCATGCAGCCATGTCTGCCCAAGATAATGTTGTAGGTGGAGGGGACCTTCAACACCCAGAACTCCACTTGTTTCGTCACACTCCCTGCTCTGACTGGGAGGATAATTTTGCCGACGGGCCATTCTGGCATGGAGTTGAATCCGATAAGGGGAGATACGGCAGGCGCCAAGTCTTTATCTTGCAACTTTAGTTGTTTGAAGGTTTCATAGTACATGATTTCACACGAACTACCTTGGTCAATCAGAATCCGCTTGACGTCAAAATCCTTGACTCGGAGAGTGACGACCAAGGCATCGTTGTGAGGGCAATAAATCCTTGCCAAGTCTTTATCCGAAAAAGACATGACATTTGTGGCCTCTGTCTTCCCCTTTTTGACGACTGGTTGGGCACTTAGCACCTCTCTGAAGTGCTCAGCCTTTTGATTGAACCTCTGAGCTCGCATACACGCTCAGGTTCAAAGACTCCATGTATTACGTTGATGACGCCTTGAGGTGGGGCGTCGTTCGGCATTCCATGGGCATATTCTGGTCCTGGGGGGCTGGCTGTGCCCCTCCTTCTATGTACTTGTCCAGGTGACCTGCTGCCACCAACTCTTCCAGATGCTTGCCTCAATGGCGTGCAATTCTCAGTGCGGTGCCCCTTTTCTTTGTGGAAGGTGCACCTCGATCTGTCGTCGTAGTCCTTCTGTGCTTCGCCTACTTGGCTGGCCACTTGACGAAAGGCTCGTCTCGAATCTCGCTAAGTATGCGGTAGATCGGTTTCTTGAAGACCGGTTATGGCGGTGCGGACTCTCAGCCATCTCTTGTCCTGGTCTTCTCCATTGTCTCTTTTGCCACGTCCGTTCTGTGTGTCGGTCCACCGCGTTGACCCTTGCTGAGGCCTTCTTTTCTGGTACTGCGGTCGCGCCAGTTTTTGCTTTGGCACGAGCGCCATCCTCTTTTACCCTGATGTGCTGATGCACTCTTTCCATCAGGGCTTCCATGGTGAGGGGCGGTGTCATGGTGATAGAGTCCCTCAGTCTGTTCCCGACTGGAAGGCCTCTTTTGTATTGCGCAATGGCGAGATTGGTTGGGCAGTCCCCAATCTGGTTGAATGTCTCCCAGTAGCGACTGTTGTATGATCTCAGGGTCTCCTTGTCGCCCATATCGATGGAGAGTAGCTGGTCGATCTCCACCGGAGTTTTAGTGTTTGTTCGGAACCTTGTCACGAACGCCTCCGCCAATTGCGCCCAGGAGGCTATGCTGCCTTCTGGAAGTTTCTCAAACCAAGTCAGGCCTAGGTCGCCCAGGCTTGAAGGGAATAGGATGCACATCAAGGCCTCATTCCGCCGGTATTAGCCATGACCTGGCGAAAGTGGCTCAAGTGTGAGTAGGGGTCCGTCTTCCCCTCATATGTTGTGAATTTGGCTGTAGGAAGCCTGACGGTAGGGGCGCGTTCTCTATTGCTGGGACGAATGGTGAGGTCTGCAGCCTCGCCAATGCCTTGTCCGTTGGTTCGTAGGCCGGACGCGGTATTAGCATTCCAACCTCGACGCTTCCATGCGTCCGAGGAGCCAACCGCTGTAAGGCAGAAACTCTGTGGGGTCGCGCGCCCTGGCGTCCTCCTTCCATCGTGCCTTCTCCTCTAGCACGGTTCGTAGGTCTAACGACCTGGGCAACTCCGTCTGCCTGGATCTGTTTGGTGCGTATGTGAGGGCCAATATGTGCTTCCTCAGTGTTGACCTCTCAGATCTCGTCCTCTCAGACCTGGAGTGACGAGTTCTGGAGGACCTGGATCCAGATTGGTATCGCCTGTCCTGAGGCTTTTGCTTTCCGCTTGAAGGGTGTAGTATTCCGACTACGACTTTCCGAGTGGCGAGGGGGCGTCTTGTTTGTGCGCCCCTCTCCTGTCGCCACTCCTTTTCCCTTCACCTGGCGCTTCAGAGATTCCATGTCCGCTGCCATCCGACGGATCAGTTCGTCTTGTTCCCTGACGCGATCCTCCAAAGTTTGGGGATCAATTTTGCGTCTTTGTTTTTCTGGGCTTTGCGAACGAGAGTGATGGGGACTGTTATTCCGCCTTCGTCCCCTTGCATCCCTCCTGGAATTTTGCCTTTGAGGTTCCAGGTTCGCCATGGGAGTGACCAAGGGTAGGCCTTCGCGCCTTGCACCCCCTTCTGGAGTTAGTCCGTCAACGGCGGACTGTGGTAGGTAATCTTCGTTGTTCGCCATTGATTTTGGGAGGAAAAAGCTTGATCAAGAGGTTGTTCTTGTCTGAGTTCCACAGACGGCGCCAATTGTACGGGAAAGAAATACACCTTCTCGTATAATCCTGTTGACCAAGTCTGCGCTCCTCCGTACGACGTCATTCAACTACCTGAAAATACACACGTGAGCTAGCCGGCGGGTGTGTGCCGGAAACCTCTCCGATGCCTAAGTTAGTCAAACTTGACAAATAGACAAAAGCACTATGTATTCAGGAGCAAAGTTGCATTACCTCTCCAAAGGTGATATGGGTGAGCTTTTATAGGTTTCGTGTGGCACAATCCTAGTAGGACTCTTACTCCTCCACGTAGAGTCCTCCTAGGATTCATACTCCTGGAAGATAGCGCTTATCCTCCAACACCTCCCTCACTGCTTAAACCAAGTGAGATGGTTTTACCCCGGCCGAACTCTAATTGACCGAAGAGTAAAATGCTAGTTCGGCTCTTACCTCTTTTCCCTTACCTCGGTTCTCTCATGCTAAAGACCGAGCTATCCATAAGAGAAATGAGCCGAATTAACATCAACACCAGTCCGTAAGAAGACTTAGCACACATCGGTTTGAATATGCGCGACGACCAAACTAACTACAGAAGATCGAATCATCCACAACACATTTCCCAACCGAAGTAAAAATAAGACATTATGCCGACCGGACTAATCACTTCGGCTGTGTGACCGGTCTAACTCCAAGACTACTTCTCCAGACTGGAGTAACTTTTACGGCCTTTTTATTCAGCCCTCCGTAGTGCGGCCCAAAATAACACACTACTTAGCTTGGCCCAATTTACCCAGCTCGGCCCAATTTTCATATAAATTACCCTCTCAATACTCAAATTAGAACATTTGTTACAGAATGACACTTACTATATAGTTTAATTTTGTTAATGTTTCAAATTAAAATATTTATGAAAAAGTCATAAATAAATTAATAACCCTTCTACATATAAAATAACTCGTAAACTCAGGTTAGGGTTGACATTCCCTAAAAGAGTCAAAAAATTACTATCCTATTTAAGTCACATCATCTCTCTGCTACATCACTTCAAATCCAACCCATATTTCATAAAAAGTCAAAAAGTATACTTATTTAGAACATACTAAACAACCCCTCAATATCAAATTGGATTGGGTTGGGGGCCACACACGTACTTGGAAGGGAATCATATTTATACAAAAAAAAAAAAAATGTTTAAGTGAATTCATTTTTTCAATACACCTTATTAAATTATTTAAGATTATAATTTATTATAATACAATTTTTTTCTCCAAATTATCTCTTTGAGATACACCCAAATAAAACAAATTAAAAAACTCAAATTATTTTTGAAAAATTCTTTGAAAATTCTTTTTTTTATTCACGTACATACATGAATACGATTAAGAAACCCAACACCAACAAAGGAGAACAACAAAGGAAGAGGAGAGGGTGAACTTCGCGTTCAAACTTCTATAAGCGTACAATAATGACAAAAAATAAACCGAATAATCGCTTTTATGTAAAAAAAAAAAAAAAAAAAAAACACAGAGATCAATAATTGTACTTTGATATTTGTGTAAATACTTACCTCATTTTTGATGGGTTGTTTAAAAAAATTATTTTAATTAAACTCTCATCCATTGTTTGATTTTGTTCAAATTTTTTTATATTTGCAAGTAATAATATAATAAAAAATAATGATTTTGATGATAGTGGTGAGTTTTAGTGAAGTGGGTTGGAGTTTTGGAGTGACGCAGAATAAGAATAAAAAATAATTAAAATTCAGAGAAAAATAGTATGAGATTTGAATAGGAAAAATACGTATAAATAATTAGAGTGTATCACAAGAAAAAATATGGTTGCGTTTGGTAGAGTTTTCTAAATATAATTTGAGAATATAGTTATATTTTGAGTTTGTGAGTTTTAGAATTATGATTTAAGTGTGAAAAATTTGTTTGGTGAATGAGTTTTAAAAATAGTTTTGAAAAATGTTTTGAATTGAGTGAGAAATTTTTGATGTGACATATGATATTTGATACAAAAACTTACAACTCATAACCAAACACATAATTCAAAATTCTATTAAAGCTCATAAAAAATTTTAAAAAAATTTTGAAAATATTTTTTGTTGACTATATAATATTAACATGTGTCAATTGTAAATAAATAAATAAATAAATAAATTGTATTGTTCCAGTCAACCGGCAAGAGGACCGGTGGGACGTCCATTAGTTAGTCCAAATTTTCATGCCTTCGACTGAGTTTTCAAAAGCGAGTGTGGAATTAATTTTTGAAAGTCACAACCAAATACCATATGCAAATTAAGAGCCAAAATGACAATTCCAACACTATTCCAAACAGAGTCTAATATTCTATTTTAAAATTTAATATATGTTATCATAATTAATAAATTTACACTAGGATATAATATAAATTAAAATTTTAAATTTGAATTGGACCTATTTAAATAATTTTTGGATTTAAATACAATGACCCATTGGCCCCGTTTGTTTGGCCACTTCAGTGGCCAAATTGGAGTAGGATTATTGTGGGTCCCAACCACAACATGCTTTGGTATTGTTTGGGAGGGTCGGCTTTACAGTTTGGGCGGCTTAGTAATCCCCTCAGTGGGGGATTAGCTTGGTTGGGAAATGAGTGGGATTAAGAAAATAGTGAGCGGTTTCAGTCTGTTCGGTCGTCCGCCCGTATGTTCGGTACAGTACAAATTCTTATTTTTTATTTTTTACAAACATAACTGGCTAGCCAAAAACATTCGGGCAACCAATTTAATTATTTATTTATTTTTCTTTAAAAATCCAAAGTGCACCTTTTGTTTTAATATTTATTTAAAAATAATTTAACAATGCTATCATTGATCATCTATCACACTATTATCAAAACAAACATAATTTTACTTAATCTCTTTACTAACAATCTCTACGTTAATAATATTTTTATTAATCATCCTCTCACTAACAATCTCCTTAACCTAATTTGCCAAACGAACAGGACCAAATTTTGGGTGTTTGGGAAGTTGTTATTTTAGTAAGCTATTTTAGTTTTTAATTATTTTAGTAGATTAAAATTTTTGTGTTTGAGAACATGGATGAATTTTTTTATAATTGGATATGATGTTTATGAGAGAAAAAATAAAACGATTATAAATTTTTAGTCAATTTTATTTTTTTGTAAATTTTAACCTAAATTAGATTAAAATTTCATTTCCCAAACAGCCCCAATACAACTTCGGTCCGAGCCCGACGTCCCTCATTTCACAAAGAGGATCCGGGCCCGGTTAGATGACCCGGACCGTAAAGATACCTGAAATATCGAACCCGTTTTCAGCATGTTCCGTACGCAGGCAGACCCTATCTCATCTCATGCCAAATTTGAAATATTTCACTCCCCTCTCACTAAATTCACTCCGCGCCTCTCTCTCGCTCTAGAACCCTACCTCCCAGCTGTCTCCTCTCTCCTCACTCCACACCCTTCTCTCTCTTCAAATTTGGATCGCCCGCGTTCAATTCACGCCCTCACTCTTCAAAACCCTATATCTGTCTATCTCTTTCTCTCTCTCTCTCTCTCTCCAATTTCGCCATTGCTGTTAATTTTCTCTCTCCTCAATTTCGGACCACAACAAACCCTATTTTCTCTGTAAACTATTTAGCTACACCATGAGGAAGGGTACGAAGAGAAAGGCCAGCCAAAAGGTGGAGCCGAAATCTACAGAAGAGACCACGAGCAAAGAGGCGAGCCAATCTAAGGTTACAGAAGAGACTACGAGCAAATCTAACGTGGAAACAACAACCTCCAACAAGGAGTCGAGCAAAGCTGGTAGAAGAGCTAAGCGAGTCAAGGCTTCCAAGCCTGAATCCGAGCCCCAGTTCTTTCCTGAAAAGCGTAATTTGGTAGTATTTGCTTCTTGTAGCTTTGGATTTTCTAACCTACCTAGTTGACATTGAGCTTACGATTTGTATGTGATTTGTTTGTGTTATCAACTATATGTCATTTTACATTTGAATACTCAGGTGAAACATATGACTTCTTTTCCAACCGTTACATATGCTTTTACACAAATTCAACACAGGTTTGAGTAAAAATCTTCACCTGATATCAAGGGCTCCAATGGATAAACTCAAATGAAATGGGATATAAATTGGAGTAAATGAAATGGGTCTCCCTTGATTTGGGTAAAATTTTGAGTAAAACTAAATTTCTTATAAGCTTGAGTAAATCAGTGGAAGTGATGCTAATGGCTTTTTAGTGAAATTTAAGTTTTGAGTCTAGAGTAGAGTAACAATTGGAGATGCCATGACTAACACTATGTTTGCTTTGCGAGAAGATTTGGGGATTGGATATTTTTAGTTATGTGCTTTAGCTTCCATGATATGGGAAATCAATTATAGTTGCTAACTTGCTGTTTGATTGCTTGAAGAGAACATTCAGGGAAAGAATGTGTGATTAAACCTAGTCTATGTTGTTTTAGCTTAGTCTACAAAATGTGAAAAATTGAATAATTGTTGAAGTATATTATGTAAGATGTACTCAATGTTACTCTGGTGATGTGGAGTCCCATGTTAGCATTTTGTAACACCTAACCATGATCAGTGAAATAGGAAAAACATAGAAGAGCAAATAAACAAGAATTGTAAATTACATGCACATACAATGATGCAATTTTTTTTTTGGTTCAATCCAAAACTAAGGCTATATGGTGCAAGCCATTTCATTAATGTTACAAGAGAAATACATGGATAGTCGAGCTGCCTCTCTCAACTACATATACATATAATTAGGGAAACAAGTTATAAGTGCAAAAATATCATAAATCCTCTTACTCCCATGTTGGATGTGCTGTCTAGTACTTATCATGATCTAGACTATCCCAACATCTCAATTCCTCAAATACTAGGACATGTGTAAAAAATCTTTCTCGCTGTGGGCCACATTCTTTCATGTATCTCCCTTCACCTACTTTCTTCTCATATGCTCCAAAACTTCAAATGTGTTTGACTCACCGTGACTAAAAACCACAAGATTGCAAGAGAGCTTGACTCCATGGATGGAAGACTGACAAATGAAAAGCAGAGGAAAGGTCGTGAATAGAGAGAAAAGATGTTCAATTTAAAACCACTTGTTTGTGATGTGTGAAGTGCAGTCGCACATTGCTTGGGTGCAAAAATAATTTGTAGTATATAAGCGTGGGACACCCTCACCTCAATAGTTAGCTTTTGAGATTGAGTTCTATCCAAGACAATTTAACATAGTATTAGAGTTTAACATGGTATTAGAGTTGAAGTATTTATGGATAGGTAGGGTGTGTGTCCCTAACCTACATGTGGTTGGTGCTACCGAGTGAGCACGCTACGAATGAGGGTGTATGTGAAGCAAAGTCTCATATTTTACAGATACAAAAGTAATGTGCAATATAGAAGCATGAGGTCTCATATTGCATGGATACAAAAGTAATGTGCAATATATAAGCACGAGGGTACTACCCTCACCTCAATAGCTAGCTTTTGGAGTTTAGTTTTATCTTAGATTGTGTAACATGTTATGTCTTTGCGTAATTTGATATATAAAAACTAATAATTAATTTGTGGCATTTATTGTTTTTAAACCTTTTGGATTTTCAAAAACGTTGGTACTCGGTAGAAAAATTAATAAAAAATTTATGTTGGCATAGAGTTAAGTTAACATAAGGCAAGAATTTGGTGTGGCACTACTTATTTACTAAAATGTTATATAGGTAATATCATATTATGTATATTTTAAATGAATTTTAATATTTTTGAGTAATACATAATAATTATATTGATAAATCCACAATGGTAATACTGAAATGCATTGGTTGGTATGTACCATACCAATAACAGAAAACAATATGTTAGCTGGTACAGCCTACTAGTTAGCACATTGAAGTGGAAGTTTCTGATTTTGGAACTCCTAATTCCCACTTACTATAGTTTCTCAATAAGGAAATGGAGCATAACTTACAACCTCTTTTCTTATACTTTTGTTAGACAATTATATTTGATTTTCTTTGGTGAAGCTATAGTTTTAACAATCATGAACTATTTTCTCCCTAGGACTGAACTCATTTAATGATTCAATGATTACATTTGACATAGAAGTGGGAGTGCTGTTTTATGCTCAAGACAATCTTTTGTTGTCACTGTATCATGTATTGATAATTAACTGTTGTGCTACTTTTTGCAGGAAGACCTATGGCAACAGGTTTTCCCGGTTGGGACGGAGGTTTGGCTTTGATACTGCTTTCTCATATTTGTTGTGACAGTTCTTGCAGTTTTTTTCTTATTGCTTATAATTTTTTTATATTATGTTTTTTTGCCAGTGGGATCAGTTGGACCATGTTTATCAGTACAAGTGGAATTTCTCAAATCTAGAAGTGAGTTGTGCGATCATGATGTTCTGCTTTCAATATGGAGAGTTGATGTACCATTTGTTTTATTTTCTTTTGCCTCTCATTGAAATAGAACTTAAAAAAAAAAAAAATCCTACAAAAAGAAAAGAAAAGAAAATTAAAATTATAGGAAAATAAGATATAAGAAGAATGTTTAATACTGAATTACTCTTTGTTTTGGCTAGAATGCATTTGAAGAGGGTGGAGAACTATATGGGCAAAAAGTCTACCTTTTTGGTTGTACTGAGCGTAAGTCGTGACTGAAACTTGGACTCCTTACATCATTTCTATATGTTATGCATTCACTTGCTGTCTTTGTTATAAAAAAGATTTTTTAAATTTGAACAGAGGAAATGATGTTAGAATGTTATTGGACGTGCTCTTGTAAGGAGTATCTTTATTTGGTCCTGTATGGCTAGGAGGGTAAGGAACTCACAGTAGTATGTGGGAGTTAGAAGAGATGTAACAATACGGAAAGTGGAACAATTGTCAAAAGTTAATGGGCTTGGGGTTATTTCATATTGTATTATTGTAACTTGCTGTTATTATATGGCCTCGAAAACACTATATTCATTTATTTGACATCATTTTTGGTGTTATTCTTGTAGTAGTTATAGATGTTATTTTTGACCAGTTTATTTGCCTTACCTGTTTTCTTGCTTTCCTATAAAATTTTTTGTGCAGCTCAATTGGTCTTTTTCAATGGTGAAGGAAAAGTAACCTGCATACCTGTTGTAGTTGCTGTAAGTTACTAAACTATTTCCTTTGTTAATAGGGTCAACCAAAAAGAATAATTTGGTTAGTGCTGGATTGAGCCTGAGAATTCTAATGGTGGTCCTAGGCCAGTCTTGGATTTTGATATGTAATCATTTGGCTGCTCGTTATTTCTGCATATTGACCTCTGGAATCTTGTTAGGGTCAAATATAGTATTTTTCACTTGGCTGTTTTATATGTTCATTTTGTCTGGTGCCATAGATTACTGTACTGCTTTGTTAGATTTCATGTGGCACTCAACTTTAAGTCTTTTATTAAATTCAGATGTTTGTTGCTTGGTATAATTTGTGTTGCTGTACCCTTGGTGTGCAGTTCTTACGTCCTAAACATGTAATTTGAGTACTTTTCTTTCTTGGATATGCTGTTTTCTTGGTTCAACCTCAACCCAATGGATGTGAACTATGAAGCACATATACTTCTAGATGACTGTCGTATTCGTATGTGGATACTCACAGATCTGTATCCGATACTTCATAAACATATCAGCTACTTGATATTAATTTTGAGAAGTATTGGATAATTTTTGGATACGAAGTCACATATCCAAGCTATTATGAAATTGAGATTGTAATAATTTTTGCATAGTCTTAGTATAATTGTTAGAATAAAATATTTTTTTAATATTTTTCTTATTTCTTCTTGAATAAGAAATTAGCGAGATCAAAGTAGTGCCGTACTTTCTTAGAATTTATTGAATTAATGTATCCTTAATGTGTCTTGCATGTGTACAATATCCATGTCCATACTTTGTGTTTGTAGAAATCAATGATAAATAAAAAAATGGGAAATTTCTATGGTAACCCCCGCTTTTGTGGCGTGCACCATATGTCCAGTTACGACGTTTGTGGTCTTTGGTTTATGATTTATTGTGGAGTTAGTTATGATTTGGTTATACACGTTGTGTTGTTAGTTATGATTCATTGTGATGTTGGTTATGGCATTATTTTGGGTATGATCCAAAAGATTTTTAGTTAAATACCTTATGTGGTGTTTGGTTATGACTCATTTTTTTTAGTTATGACTAAAAATTATTCAGTTATAATATTTGTGGTTATCAACCCCACAAATATATAACTTGCATATGGTACACACTTTTTGAGAGTGTGTACCATAGCATGACCCTAAAAAAATATAATGATCAGACAATTGAATTTCAACAATTAATACGCAAGTAAACTTGCATACAATACTCTTGCGTATAACATTTTTTAATAGTGAAAGGAAAAAAGAAAATGAATATAAACAGTTTAGACTTGATCTTGAAATGAATTTTTTATATGAAAAAAAGAAGTTAACCTACTATTTGCTCTTAAACTAATAGTAATACCTTATGAAGCACGGATACTCCAAAAATATTGCTGTACAAGTATCGGGTACTTACTGGGTGCACGTACTGATACAGCTGCACGTGTACCGGGTATGCTGTATGCGGTTGGGTACGCTATGGGTACGCGGTGGGTACTCAATGGGTGCGGAGAGGGTACTCCACAATAGTTTTTTTTCTTTTTCCCTCTCCAGAAGTTAGAATTTGATGCAAGTTATGGCCTTAATTCTCCTTAATCATCTTCAAAAAATTTATGTAATTTGGAATCACCAACTCTTTACACGGTTATTGAGTAACTTTGCCCTCTTCCACTTATTGTTGTATAGGTATGAAGCACGAGTATGAGTACTGGTATGGGTACGAGTACTGGTATTAATACGATACGGGTACGCCGATATGGTAAAATTCAAAAAAATAGGGTACGCGTACAGCTTGGTATGCTTGTAAAAAAATATTTATTTTTAATTTAGAGTAATGCAAAAATTAATTAAATAGTTTAATTTGTTAAGGTCCAACCTACAATTAACATTTAAATGGCAAAAGTAAAGATATAAACCAAAATTAAATGTCAACATATTAAATAACTTATAACCCATTGTTTAAGTTAAAATCATACTAAGCATAAAATAAAAAATAAGTCTAGTGAAAGAAGTTTTATCTCTGTAGTAGAAGAAAATATTGTTTTAATTGAGGTACGGTACGGCTTAAGTGTATACTAGGTATGTTTGTGTACGCCAAAAATTATGAAAAAAAAAACTTGGGTACGTGTTTTGTGTATCCGGTATGTATGTAAAAGTATCATACGAGGTATCATACGCTGGTAAGTACCTGATATGGGTACGGCATGTTTTTTGAAGTACCTATGCTTTATAGTTGTATAGTATTATATTTGTATTGTTGAATATTGATTTATTTTGGATTTTGTAATTTCTCTTTATAGCTATTGTTTTGAATTTTGATTTGTAGGTGGGATATTTAGCTATAAATTTAATAAATAAATAAATATTTGATGTACCCTAGCCGTATCCCTGCCTTACTTTTTTTAGATTTTAGCATATTGGCGTTCCTGTATCGTATCTGTACCCGTATCTGTACCGGCACCCGTGCTTCATAGGTAACACCTAATTCCTCCTTTCTTACCGTGCATATATATTTCAATACTAAAAATTATAATTTTTTTCTAATGTATCCTGGCCGTACCCATATCTTATATTTTTAGATTTTCTCGTGTATGACTGTCTTCGTATTGTATCCGTATCCACACTTCATAGAATGCAAACAATATTATAAATTGCCCTTTTTAATCATAAAAAAACAGAATATATTGCTTAGTTTGTTTGTAATATCATGATCTTGACATATTTTATTTAGCTGGAATCTTTAGAAGCTCCAACATTGTAGACATTTGGACTCATGTTTTTTGTGTGAGTATTACTAAAAGGAACACATGATAATTTTAGGTACTCGTTCTTTTTGGACCATGACTTCTCTTACCATGTGCAACTTTGTTACATGCATTTATAACACATTTGTTTTTTTGCATGCATCTGCTATTTTTTCCTTATTCCTTTTGGTTCTTTCTTGTTGAACAGGTTGCATCTCCTTTTCCACCTTCTGATAAAATCGGGATTAACTCTGTCCAAAGGGAGGCTGAGGAAATTGTGCCCATGAAGCAGATGAAGATGGATTGGGTTCCATACATTCCATTGGAAGATAGGTATCAAGCTTGATTTAGTTTCTTCACTTTTTGTTTTTTGTCCCAATTTATTTGATGAATGTTTCACATTGCACACCAATTTAAAATTCTTTGTCATGCACCTGAGGCTATTGTGCAATTGTATTTTTCTTATAGAGATTCCCAAGTTGAAAGACTCGCATCGCAAATTTTTATTCTGAGCTGTACGCAGAGAAGGTATTGTTGCATTTTCTTTTTTTTTTTTTTTTTGCTTCCTTATGCATTTGACTTTTGTTCATTGAATTTTTATTGGGATTTGTTGGCGATGTTAGGCTACCACTGTTCAAAGCAAGTTAGATTGATTGAATATCTTATAAGCAGGAGTAATTGTTTTATTTACTCAAGCTTTTTTGAGTAACAACAAAATTTTATTAAAATGGGAAAGAGAAAGAGGGCAAGAAGTCCTCATACAAAGAAAGAAAAAGAGAAGAAGAAAAAGCAAAAACAAAATTGCAAAACTCGTAACCTCAAGGATGGCAAATAGCAGCCCAATCCCTAGAGATCAAAAACAAAGGGACTCCTTTAAAAGGAGGAGATACAAATGCCCAAAATGAGGCCAAATATTCTGCCCTGTCCTATAAAGCCTCTACACTTACTTTCTTGCCTTCAAAAATTCGAACATTTCTCTCCAACCATGTAACCCAGAAAATAGCAAAAACAATGCCTATCCACATTGCTTTGGCTTTCTTGGTACTCTCAAACCCGTCAAACTGAATACGAAGCATATGCATACACTCCCGTGGAGCAACCCACTGTACATCACATAACTTGAAAAGACGCTGCCATAATACAGAAGTCACCGGGCAATGAAGAAAAAGATGATCTGCTACCTCCAAATTTCTCTTGCACATCACACACTATTGAGGGCATAGAGAGTGATTAGGCTTCTCCTCTAGAGAACATCAATAGTTGTAACACTTTTTTGAGCCAAAGACCACATGAAAAACTTCACTTTATGAGGGGCACCTGCTTTCCAAATTTTCTTATGAAAAGGGAACAAGGGAACCGAGGGATTATCAATAATCTTATCAAAAAAGGATTTGCATGAAAAGACCCCTGAAGAGACAAGATTCCACACCCTACTATCAGAAGACGAAGAAAGAGAAATCCCCTCGAGCACTACCAACAAAGATGCCAACTCCCCTGTCTCCCTATCATTCAAGTTTCTAATGAGATCAAAATTTCAGGGGATGGGTGCTATAGACGAGCAAGCCACCACGCTATAGACACATTTGGAGAACGAGTCAACCTGTAAAGAAGGGGAAAAGATCTAGCAAACGAAATATCTCCTAACCAAATATCCTCTCAAAACCGAACATTCTCCCCATTCCCTACTTTGAATGAAAAAAAATTAGACACAAGAAGATACAATGAGAAATGGATTTCCACGGTGAACGACAATTGCCTCTATTAACCACATTAGAATCCTTACCATTCGATTGAACTCCATACTTGCTTTTAATAACTGAACACCATAACTACTCACTTTCAAGAGGAAATCTCCACAACCACTTGCCCAAGAAAGCAATATTCCTAGCAACGATGTTTCCTATAGCCAAGCCACTTTTTGCCCTAGAAAGAGAAATAGTCTCCCACCTAACCAAATGAATTCCTTTACCTTCCTCACACTCTTCCCAGAGAAAATCCCTCGTCAGTTTCTCAATCTTTCTTGTAATGCTAACCGGAATTTTGAAAAGAGACGGGAAATAAATAGGAATAGATCCTAATACGAATTGTACCAACGTATACCTCCCTCTCTTAGACAACAAAGCTCGCTTCCATCCCTCCAATCTTTTCCTAATTTTGACAAGAACAGATTCCCAAAAAGACACAATCTAGGATCTCCTCCCAACGGAAGCCCCAGATATTTGAGAGGAAAGGATTCAATTAAGCATCCTAACATAGCCGCCACCCTATGCACATGACTATCGTCCAAATTAAGCCCTAAATTAATACTTTTGCTAAGATTGACCTTGAGGCCCGACATTATTTTAAAAATTCTCAAAATCTTTAGCAAACTCCCCACCTTACTTTCCTCCTTAGATGAGAAGAAAATAGTATCATTCGCAAATTGTAAGTAACACCTATCCCAGTATTTTTTAAGGCGAAAAGCGAACCGAGGCGACAAGGTCTCGTAATGCCTAAGCGTGAGGCGATAAGGCGAGGCGAGGGCTTCATCAATTTGAGGCGACCAGAAAGGATATTTTTTTAAAATAAATGGTATAGACAAAAATATAAATATTTTCAAAAACCATCATGCAGTTATCATTCCAAATACTAAATATCCATAAACAAAAGAAAATATCCAATAAAGACAAATACAATCTACCAATCCAAAAGTTCTAAAAATCATCTTCAACATCAAGCAAATGAACTTCTTCTTCATTATCATTGGCTTCAGCATATCCCTCTGCATCTTCTTCCTCTCCCCCATCTGAAATTGACTCTTCCTCATCAATAAGTTGCAATCTAGGTCTAGCTGTTGATTTTGAAGTTGAATAACCCCTTTCTATTGCCCTTGTTGATTTAGTTCTTTGGCTACTTTCTTCAACTCCAGCAGCTCTAGCAACATCATCCCATGTCAAAGTATCATCCTCAAAGACAAGTCCTCCTCCATCTTCCCAACCAACCACTCGTTACTTTCATCAATATTCGTCAAAGCAATGGGATTAATAGTGTCACGGGAATTGTATCGACGTCTCAAAATACCAAATCATTCAGACGTTTTTGAGCTAACCTATTTCTCTTTCTGGTGTGAATCTGCAAAAATTCAAACCAAATAAAAATATTCAAATTTTTATCTAGGTATTAATAAATTTATAGGTATTCATATTCACTATAGTTAAAAATAGGTACTCACATGTTCAAACACACTCCAATTCCGCTCACATCCAGATGAGCTACAAGTTAGACTAAGAATTTTGATGGCGAATGTTTGCAAATTTGGCGTTTCAGAACCATATGCACTCCACCAATCAGCTGTTGATTATAAGTAATTAATCAGAAAGAATATTTAAAATATAAAAAACTAACTAAAATTACTTAAGTATAAAATATAAATCACCTGGTGCCCTTGTAGTTCTTTGTCTAATGGCCAAAGCCATCCCAAAGAGACCATCAGCTTTCTTATAGGTAGTCAACTCTGCGCAAACTTTATCTTGTGTCTCATTGTTTGGGACCAACCTTTGTATGCATTTATACAGGCCTGACATGACTTCCTTATCTTGGATTTGCGTAAAAATACTCTGGGTTTAAATAATACGCAGCTACATGCAAAGGCCTATGCAATTGAACATTCCATCTATTGTCAATTATTTCAAAAAACTCCTTGTACTTCTTTTCATTTCCATTAAATGATTTTGCAATTGCTTCTTTAGCCCTATCCATTGCCTCATAAATATATCCCATTGGAGGCTTTCTCTCACCATCAACTAATCGCAGTACACGAACAAGAGGACTTGGTATTTTGAGAGCATAAAGAATAGTGTTCCAAAAAGAAGGCATTAATATGACTTGTGCTGTCTTTTTACCTTGTGGTTCCTTTGCCCATTTGCTTGTGGTCCATTCCTCTTAAGTGAACATCTTCTTCAAGTTGGTTTGTTGTTGATGAATCCTTGATGAAGTTAGAAAAGCAGTTGCAAATCGAGTTTTTGCTGGCTTGATCAAATCCTTGCACTGGGTAAATTGCCTCATCATATTCAACAAATCAGAGCGGTTCACAATATAACTATGCACCGCAATTGCCTTTTCAAATGTCTTGTTGAAGTTGGGAATTTTGAAAATGTCCTTCAACATCAAGTCCAAGCAATGAACTGCACATGGTGTCCAATATAAATGTGGCCGCTTTGCCTCCAAAAACTTCCCTATTACAAGTTTAAAAAAAAAAAAAAGAACGAGTTTTTAATATGAGAATTGCATATTCATATTGTAAGTACTAAGTAAATATACTACTAAGTTACTAACCGGCCAACACATTTGCTGAGGCACTATCTGTAACAACTTGAACCACGTTGGCTTCACCAATACGCTCCACAAAGTTGTCAAGCAATTCAAACATCTTATTTGCATCCTTGGATAAGCTAGAAGCATCAACGGATTCAATAAACATTGATCCTCTTGGGCAATTAACCAAAAATTAATTAATGCCCTGTTTCTTTTGTCCTTTCACCCATCGGCCATTAAAGAGCATCCATATGTTACCCAATCTTTTTTATGATCCTCCATGGTCTTATTAGTGTGGTCTACCTCTTTCTGCAAATAAGGAACCGCACCTCATGGTAGCTTGGTGGTTTCATGCCAGGACCATATTGCCCAAAAGCTTCAACCATTGGCCCAAAACTATTGTAGTTCACAACAATGTTATCAGAGGCGAGCCTAAGTGCTAAGCGAGGCGAGGCGAGGCTTTAGTGCTTCAAGCACCCTGAGGCGAGGCGAAATGGTGAGGCGATGAAGAAGCGCCTAAAGCGAGGCTTAGGCGATGAAGCGTGAGGCGAAACGAAGCGACGCTTCACCTGTTTTTTGCCTGATTTTAGTTCGAATCATCTGGGCCCTTCGTCCAAACCCTAGATCGAAGTCGTTACAGGTGAGTTCACCTCCTGGGTCGACATTGAAAGGCATACCGAAGTCGACTTCACCTCTTGGGTCTTCTTCTTCCTTCGTTGGACGTCGTTACAGGTGAGTTCTTCTTCTTCTTCCCTTCGACTTCACCTGGGTTCACTGTCGAACCCCCCCTTTTTCCCCCTGTTCTTCCTTTTTTCATTTTTTTCTTCCCTTCGACTTCACCTGTGTTCACTGTTGAACCCTGTGTTAAAATTAATTCAATTATTTTTTAAAATTAATTTTTAATTCGTAAAAATTAATTTTTATAATTAATTCAATTATTTTAAAATTAATTTTTTTTCAATTAATTCAATTATTTTTTTTTTGTGTGTTAACATTTCAATTAATTAAATTAATTTCCTAGTAATTCAATTAATTATTTTAATTCAATTAATTTTTTTATTTTAATTCAATTAATTCAATTAATTTCCTAGTTATTTTAATTTCCTGGTTATTCAATTAATTATTTTAATTCAATTAATTCAATTAATTTCAATTAATTTGTTTAATTCAATTAATTCAATTAATTTGTTTATTTTAATTCAATTAATTTCCTAATTATTTTAATTTCCTGGTTATTCAATTAATTATAATTGCATGATGGTTCTTGAAAATATTTATATTTTTGTCTATACCATTTATTTTAAAAAAATGTCATTTTTGGTCGTCTCGATTCGATGAAGCCCTTGCCTCGCCTCCTCGCCTCGCGCTTAGGCGTTAGGAGACCTTGTCGCCTCGGTTCGCTTTTCGCCTTAAAAAACACTGGTTCACAACATTGAAAGGTATACTCGTCTCATACATCCACCTCGAAAACCAAACAAGAGCCTGATCTCTCAACACCTTCTTGCTAGGATCATTATCATCAATTCTTGTTTGCTTTCCCTTGGCTTTCCAATTTTGCACCGCAACTTCCGGATCAGGGGTGAAGTACACATCCATGGGCCCTTTTGCTTTGGTTGTTTGGAACCAACAGATTTGGAGGAGTTACTTCCTTGTTCTCGACGGGTAGAACCTTGAGTACAAGCAGGCCGTTTACCATGTTGATTTATCTCAAGAATTTCATCATCATCATCTTCATCATTATCCATCTCATCAAAATCAGGAACCATCCTCAATTGCACCTTTGATTGACTTTTTTGAGACATATAGTCTTTAATCTCATCTTTGACATGAGATGGACATTTTTACAAGCAACAACATTTTTATAACCACCAGCAAGATGTTGCTTGGCTCGGTAAACACCGCCATTCATTTATTTGTCGCAAAAGTTACAAATGAACTTTGAAAGGTTTTGGGGATTTACCATCCGTGCATATTGCCATGTTGGATCTTTTTTACTTTCACTCGACTTCGACATTAATTCCATCCAACAAGCAATTCAATGTTTCAGCATAAAGAAATTAAAGAGCATATTTTTAGCAGCAAAATAATTGAAATTTTTTAACAAAATTAATTGAAATTTTTTCAGCAAAATATTTAAAATTTCAGCAAAATAGTTGAAATTTTTTCAGCAAAATGAATTGAAATTTTTTTTAGCAAAATAATTAAAATTTCAGCAAAATAATTAAAATTTTTTAGCAAAATTAATTGAAATTTTTTAAGCAAAATAATTAAAATTTCAGCAAAATAATTGAAAATTTTCAGCAAAATTAATTGAAATTTTTTCAGCAAAATAATTACACAATTAACATAGCAAAATAATTGTAAAATAACACAAAAAAAATAATTAAACAAATTAATTGAAAAAAAATTCTGATGGAAAAAAAATAACACAAAAATAATTAATTGAATTAAAATAACGAGGAAAAAAGGGGGGGGGGTCCGACAGTGTTCTTCAAGTTGAAGAAAAAAATGAACAAAGGAAGAATAGAGGGAAAGAAAGGGGGGGTCCGACAGTGTTCTTCAAGTCGAAGAACAGAAGACCCAGGTGAAGTCAAAGGGAAGAAAGGAGAAAGGAAGAAGAAGGAACTCACCTCGGATATGTCTTTCAATGTCGAAGAACAAAGACCCAGGTGAAGTCGACTTCGGGTATGCCTTTCAATGTCGACGAACGAAGTTGACTTAGGGTTTCGACTTCTTATTTAGTAGAAAGCAATTATAAAGTGCAACGCATGTCGGTAAATTGCACAAAAGTCATCCAGATGAAGGGCTCAGATGATTCGAATTGAAATCAGGAAAAAATCTGGTGAAGCGTCGCTTTGTTTCGCCTCTCGCTTCATTGCCCAAGCCTCGCTTCATGCGCTTCTCCATTGCCTCACCATTTCGCCTCACCTCAGTGTGCGTGAAGCACTACAGGCTTGCTTTGCTTCGTTTAGCGCTTAGGCGAGCCTTTGATAACACTGACCATCCTATCCCTTCCCACCACAAACCCCTCAATGACACCCTTATCCTTAGCTAAATCAATAATCCTATCTGTGTTCAACAACTAAAATAAACAAAAATGGTGATAAAGGATCACCCTGTCTTAGACTCCTGGATGCTTGGAAAAAATCCCCTGCCTTGCTATTCACAATGATTGCAATATTGCATGACGACAAGTACCCCCAAATCCACTTCCTCCATCTAATGCCAAACCCCTTCCTATCCAAAACAAAATCCACAAAGCCCCAATCAACATGGTCATATGCCTTCTCAAAATTTACCTTAAATACAATACCCTCCCTATGTAATCCCCTATATTCTTCCACAACCTCGTTAGCCACTAAGACTACATCCAAAATCTGCTGACCCTGCATGAACGCACCTTGTGCCGAAGAAATAGTTCCCCCCAAGACAACTTAGTCTCTTAGAAAGCACTTTAGCTAAAATCTTATAAAGAGATGTGACCAAGTTAATGGGTCTAAAATCCCCAATCTTAATCGACTTCTCCTTCTTGGGAATTAGACAAATGAAGGATGCATTGGTGCACAAATTAACCTGCCCACTCTTAAAGAACTCAGTAATTTCCCAACAATCTTGACATACTGCCATTGAAAAACCATCTGGGCCTGGAGCCTTGTCTCTGTCGCACTCAAATACAACCTGTCTCACCTCATCTTCGTCGAAGGGTCTTTCTAGCCAACTAGCAGTCGCTAAATCCATTGGGACCCAATTAATGCCTTCAATCCCTGGACGATCCACACCCCGATCAGAATATAGATTTGAATAAAAATTAAAAATTTCCTAGACAATAAGCTCCTCCTTACATATAACTTCACCTGGAGCCACTTCCAAATTTTTAATAAAACTCTTCTTCCGCTTCCCTGACACAACTCTATGATAAAATCTAGGATTGGGATCACCCTCTCTAGCTTGGATTGACTTACTTTGATCATAGATTTGAAAATTGAATTAGTTGTGTATTGGGTTGAGTTACGCAATTTTAACCAGCCAACCAAATCATGGATGATCTTTTTGCAAATTCAGTTGTTTTTTAAATGGGTTTGATATAGTGTGGTTTGTTACATTATATGTTCATTTACTTGCTTTATACTTTAAATTTGATTTGGTTGAAGCGCTGTTTTGAATGCTAGTGGAAATCTGTCCCCCATGGGACACACACCAATGGCTTAGGTTGCATTCCTTTAATTAAGAGACTTAAGTTCAAGTCTTCTTTACTTACCTATCAAAAAAGGGTAATGCTCGTAGAAATTTGCGTAATAAGCAGAGGGTTCCTTTTTTCAAAATTTTGTTTCTTTTCCTTTGTTTCCAGTATGGATGAATAGTTTCAACTATTGATCTTATGGGTCAACATGGTGTCTGGTTGTCACTTAAACTTGGTGTGGTGGATTAATGTCCCCCCTACCTCTCCAAGACAAAAGGTAGGGAAATGGGATGCTGGCCAAGAACATTTTTACAGGAATGGGCTCTATCGCTTCTGATATCCTTCACATTTTCAGTGCTAACAATTAAGAATAGAAGCTCTGAATGACATCTAGAAAGGATTTCTCCAGGTTGCAAATAATGTGTATAATGGGAGGGCTGGAATTGTGTAAAAAATGGTAGAAATAATTCACTTAGGCAATGGCACTCATACAATTACAACTACTGCTTAGACGAATGTTTTTTCTTTTCTTTTCTTTTTAATCTTTTCCTTTTCTCTCTCGATTTTTTAGAGGATTTAAAATGAGATCATTGCTTAACTTCTGGTTAAACTATTGAGAATATCTCAAGCCTAGAAAATTGCAGAGAGAGGTGTTATATTTGTTGTTTAGTGGTTGAGATTTGTGAAAGATATAATGTGGCGGAGAACTAATTATGTAATTAGTGCTATGATCTTGTGAAGAAAGGATAGACATTTATGTGTATTGTGGAGAATCGACCATTACCCAACATTGGACTTGTCAATACAACATGATGGAAGGGGTGGACTTGGTATAAACTTAATTTACCCCCTTATATTCGTTGTTGAGAGTGAGAAAGAAACAAAGAGAAGGACATAGAAGAGGAGTTCATGGAGAAATTATCCTTAAGATGACCCTTTGCCATGACAAGTTTGGCCTTCCTTATTTGTAACTTGTTAGCCCCTTTGGTTTTTGTAGTCTTTTTGTGCATCAAATACTTACTTTTAACATGTCATATCATATATATGTGCCTTTCAAGGCATATTTCCCTTGATAGTTTGTGGATGTGAAACCTAGTGTCTGCTCCAAGACATTTCTATGCATTGTCTTGAATTTCTATACATATTTATGCTTATCTGACGTCCATTTATGGCCAATATTATTTGTTTCACCGATTTTCTCCGTCCCTTCAGCAGATTGGGGTGTAATTCATTTGTGCTGGGAAAAAAAAGGGGATAACTGTTATGGTTATTCATGTCTATGAAATTGTTTGTTGCAGGGCTGGTTTAAGACATTTGAAGTTGGAGCGTGTTAAGAAATTTGAGTACTGCTTACCTTGTAAGTTCTCAGTTTATGGTAGATTTGCTTCACACATTTGTCTTTTAGATCAGCGAATAGATGATTATATTTTCGGCACTTGATTCTGATGAAGGGTTGTGTCACACCTCATGAGTTTTTAAAACTCATGTCCAAGCAATTGTTTCGGTATGTGTTATGTTGCTGTTTCAAGTTTCAACCAAGCCATCCATATCTCATAGTATCCAATGCCTTTGCTGTCGATTCATATAGAGCCATATACTATTGGTTAATATGCCATACTTTGCTTCTTTATTTTTTTTATTGTACACGTAAAAAGAGTTAGGGTTCTTCATTTCTCATTCTCTCTCTCTGGATCTTTATCCTGTGCCTGAGAGAAGTCAACTGACTTAATTCTAAGCCAGTTTTGCATTATTTCACATAAAATAAAAAAAGAAGACTTACGCTCAAGGTTTTAAAAAGCAGCCGCAACTGTTACGTAACGCCGTTACGTAACGGTTTTGGTGGTTACCGCCACCCGTTACGGCCGCTTTTGCAGTGTGATTGAGATTCACAGGTGTGTCGGCCGTAGCGGTCGTAACGGTGCCGTAACAGCCGTAACGGCCTATTACACACCGTTACGTAACGGTTCCGAACTGTTTCTTTCGAAAAAACACACAAAAAAAGACTGAAAATGGGGGAAGAGGGGTAGAGAGAAGAGGGAATAAAGAGAGAAAATGGAGGAGCAAGAAATAGAAAGAGAGAAGAGGGAAGATGAAGAACATGTTATTGATTTGTTGAAGCTGTAAGACCAATGCTATTCTATTTAGCTGCTATCACTCAATCATTTTGTTTGTGTGTGTCTATCTATATATTGTTTGAAAATAATAATAATAATAAGTGTGATCATTATCTATTTGGCTTGGTTAAAATATGTATATATATATATATTTAGGCTTTTATTTATTCTCTTACTTTTGTCATTGTTTATCTTATATATAATATTTAGTGATTGATTTTTTGTATAATATAAAGTCATTAATTATTAAAATAAAATGTAAAAACTCAATTTATAGTGACTTAAAAATATGAAATATATTGGATCATATTAAAAAATTTACAAAAATTGATCAATATTTATTTTAAATCCAATAAATATGATTATGGAAAAAAAATATGCGTATTGGTAAGTTTTTTTCAAATTGTGTGAAAAATAAAAAAATTCACAGTTCCGATTACCGCAACCGTTACGCTACGGCCTTTACACCCCGCAACCGCAACCGCGTCACCGCCACCGTTACGGCGACCGCAACCGCTTTTCTGAACCTTGAGTTACGCTGGATAAAATGTTTTTGGGTTTGAGAATTTGATCCTTTGCTCCCTTTACTCTGCCTCATTTGTTTTGTTCTGTTTATGTAATTTTCCCCTTCTATTTTCTCTTTACTTTTTTAATGAAGCTTTCTGTATACTATTTTTAAAGGTTGAAATATGAATTTTTGGGTGCAATCATCAGATTGTAACTTGTGTATGGTTTTCTGACTGGTTAAAGAATTTTTGATTTTTCAAGTCTTATCTCAATGGTCCATCATCCTTGCTCCTATGCCTTTGAGAAGACAATTCTATCCTATATATATTGTTTTCTTTTCACATAAATGAATTGAAGAGAAGCATCAAACGAGGTTTGAGGATTCAATTTATTTTTGCTACAGGCTGGAGATCTCTCTTTAATGAGTTTTATTTTTCTGTACCATCTTTGAATACTGAAATATGAATTTTGTTGCTAAAACCATATAATTCTAAGTTATAGTTCTTGGAGTTATATGAAGTTCTTGAAATTTCGTTATGGGAAACCCCCTTCTATTTTCTGTTTTACTATATTTGGGGAATATTGATTTCTAGGTTTAAGGTATGCACATTGATCTAGTAGTTGTTGGCAAATTGCCTTTTGTTTTTTAGATTTTGAGTTGTTTTTGAGGTATTTGTCATTGTTATACTATTTCCAGTTTTTCATTCGTTGTCTTTGTATGCCTTTTAAATCGTTTTTTAAGTTATACATAGAGCCATGCTAGAGACACCAAGGAATCTTCCAAAAAAATTACCAGACACTCACATGGGTGTGGTAGCATTTTTGTTTTATATAATAGCATTTGATAACCATTACTATTGAAATAAATAGAGATGGAGTGAAGAACTTATCTTTTATCATTTTTTTGATTTATTGTTAATTTTTTTTGGAGGGGTGGTTTTAAAAGGTCAATCTTCATGTTGTTTTTTATTTTATGTGATTGCAGGGAAATGCATTTATAAATTCATTGGTTGTGTTTGGAGGAGCTCTAGAAATATGATTCCAATGCATATTTCAATACTTTATTTGGTTTAAGTTTTCAAAAATTGATTCCAATGTCACATTCCAAAACTCATTTCAGATCATGTTTGGAGAGCAGATAATTTTTTGAATTTTGAGTCTACCCAGTCCTCCTCCTAGACGTCCGGCCGGTTGATCAGAACAGTACTTTTTTTTTTTTTTGCAATTTCAAATTATATTTGTTTTTGATATTTTTTAAATATAGAAATTATTTTTTAGATCAAAATGACATTATTTTTTTGAATTGAATTTTAAAGAGAATTTGGTTATATGTTTTGAATAGAATTTTCAATGGAGTTTTGAGTTAAGTGTTTGGTTATGAGTTATACGTTTTTCAATTAAGTTTTGAAAACTCTTTTCAAAACTAATAACTAAACAAATTTTCTCGTTTCATATGTCACATCAAAAATTCAAAACTCAATTCAAAATTCTTTTCAAAATTCATAACCAAGCAAATTTTCTCATTTCATATGTCTTGTCAAAAATTCAAAAATCAATTCAAAACTCTTTTCAAAATTCATAACCAAACAAATTTTCTCTTTTGAAATCATAATTCCAAAATTTACAAACTCAAAATACAACTCTATTTTCAAATCATAGTTTTAAACTTCACCAAACACTACCATTATTTTTCTATTAGCTTTCAAAACACATCGTACAGTATAAAAAGAAAATTAAAAAATCTAATGAAATTTTGTGATTTAAACCTAATATGTATGTACTCTAGCATCTATAGTAATTATGTATATGGGTAGAGTAAGGCTACTGAAAATCTTTTGAGGCATTATTATGTTGGTGATTGAGTTGAAAACTTTCTCAAGTAGTCAAGTTTCGAAGAGTTGTCACTCCATCCTCTACCTCTAGATAAAATAAATCATTATATTGGTTATTTATTGTTGTAAGGTGTTGTCTTATGCTTGTGAGACGTGATGTGTATCTAATACCAAATATTAATACACAATTGAGCATTTAATGCTCTTTTCCAATATATTTTGTTTTAATCTGAATATTGTGAACTGTAATTTTACTTCATGGGCGTCTGCTTCATTTGCATGTTCTTCAAACATTCTGATGTCATTGTTTTCATTCTTAAATTTTCTTTTTAACTATCTTCATGTTACTTGTGGCTACATTACAGAATCTTTTCTGATGACATTCTCCCTTTCACAGATTTCTATCAGCCCCTTAAGGAAGATGAACTTGAACAGAGCACCATTGTGCAAATCATATTTCCAGCTGAAGAAAAGCCGGTAAGATTTTTGTTGACTGTGAGGTGAACTGATGGCTTATTTTGATAGTGGACATGGCTTTAGATTATGTAATGATAAATAAGATTATTGCAGCCAACAATTAATAGTTGGTTTGATGATTTGGTATGAATTCTACATCTTACAATATTGCAAATGTGTAACTCTTCAAATGGGGTTGACTAATCGGTTGTTTTCATACAATTTGTATAATCAAATTTATATTTTGCTTTTATTTTCTTTAGGTATTCTGTGAGTTTGATTGGGAGCTTGATGAACTAGAGGTAAGCATGACATTTTAATGTGCCTTATTCGAGTCTTCAAAATTGAAATGACAATAACTGGCTGGCAACTTGTACTGAACTTGGTTCTTAATATATGGCGAGCTATCAACATGGTTGACTATCTGCAAGTGCCATTTTGCATAGTTTGCTATGGTTATCAAGTATCAGATTCCCATTGTTCTGCTTTTTCCCTTAACCACCAATGGTGGAGCTGATTTCTTGTTTTTGTGATAAAATTATTTAAACTTGCTATTTTTGTGATCATTAGAAGGCTGACATATGTCCTCTCTGTGTTTAATGATATGTTAGCATATGTACTAAATGTAATATATCCACAATGAAAATGAGTTCATCTCTTGTACTAAATTGAAAGCTGTCAATGTCTAGGAATTTACCGATAAGCTCATTGAGGAGGAAGAGTTGTCTGAAGATCAGAAGGATGCTTTTAAGGTGAACTTTACTCGTACCAACTTATATTTTCCATGTTAGGAAACCATTATCTGAGTTTTATAATTATTTTTCAAATATTTTTCCTTCTCAGGATTTTGTGAAGGAGAAGGTTCGTGAAGGGAAACGAGCTAATCGTGAGGTATTTCATTTGAAACTCTGTTTGTGACAAATGATTTTTAATAAAATCATCCAATCTTCGTATGATTTAGTGTTGCAATTCTCTCTTATAGGCAAGGGAAGCACGGAAGAAAGCATTAGAAGAAATGAGTGAGGACACAAAGGCTGCATTCCAGAGTATGATGTTTTACAAGTTCTATCCCATGCCAACGCCTGACACTCCTGATGTCTCCAATGTCAAGGTAAAATCTTTATCAACCCTTCTATATCATGCTTAATCTTTCATATTCAATTTGTTTTGATCCATGTATCTATGATTAATCCATGTTGTGTTGTTTGATATATTGTTATATGATCAAGTCCAGATCTGCCTGAATGGTATGCAACTTCTCTTTTTGGTTTTTTTGGTCAATCGTTATGAGAGTAATTAATTACAAATATAAGAAGTATTACATCAAATTGACTACTAGCCCAACAAGAGCTAGAATGCCAACACAATCACCAAGCCCAACAACCACTACTAGCCCAAACTTGAGAAGAAATAAGCAACTACAAACCCACAACCTCACACCACAAAGTGGTGCTACACAATCACTAGGCTTGGAATTTTAGATGATAGTTAAGGTGTTGTAGTAGTTATTTACTACTTACTATTATAATTTATCATGGAGAGGCTTTTAGGAGTGTCCATTTATTGAGGAGTATTATTTCATATGAGCCTAAGTGCTTAGCAAAAAAAAAAAAAAAGTATTGGTTTTATGAAGAGCAAGTTATTGGGAGTTTTTGTAGTTGATATCATAGCGCATTTCAGTAAACAGAGTACCACTACTGCACACAAACATATGCAAAGCCTCAACTTGAACCCAAAAAAAAATATAGAAAGAACTAACTTCTTGTTTAGTTTTCCATGAAAAAAACAATTATTATGTAATCCTTTTCTTGATGGCTAATGCTTTCTTCAATTACGATATGCTAAAGGAAAATATCAATTTTATTACCAAGAATCAGGATAACCGAATAGAGATAATCAATGCTATAAAAATCACAATAAAATCTCTTAGGTTAGACGAAACTATTCTCTTTTTTGTTGTTTGGAATTATTGTAGCAATTATTTCTATTGAAGCAACCAAACCGTTTTGTTTCATGGTCAATATACAAGTTGCTTTACCTGTAAATTGTAGCCTTACTTGGATAGTTTAAACATTGGCTAATTTATTATTTTATTAGGCACCTTCGTGGAAATTGTAAACACATATGTACATGTGTACATGTATAAAAATATATAACTAATTTTAATAGGAACAAGTGATTGTAAACTTAGAATATTTAAGTTTACGAAAGAATAAATGGATAACTGTAGCAAGGTGGTCTTTTTAGTTGAGTGTTTCGGGGTCTTTTGTTTGCTAGGGTCTTAGAGAACAATATTCTATTTGATGCAAATATCAAGCAGCAATAGAGTAGGTTGTGATATAAATAAATAATAGAGATTAATGAGCCCAGAACAATATTTCATTGGGGGACAAAAGCCGGAACCAATTAGGAACATAAACCAAAAGTCTCCTTTATGTCTAAGGAAATACATGAAATTTGGTAGTTTCCACGTTTGAATTGGGGAAAAAACAGTACATCAACAAAGTGCTGCCCAGTGTTGTGAAAGGCGCGCTTAGGCTTAAGGAGCAGCAAGGTGCAACAGTTGCACCTGCAAGTACCCAAGGCGAGGCAACTTGAAAGAGGCGTGCGCCTTATGCGTGACTTGTCGAGGCAAGAAAAGGCGCAAGTCACACGCCTGGGCGCGACTTTTGTTTTTGGATCTCTGAATGAATCTAATGGCTTAAATCGTGCTTTTAAAGGCTCGAATCACAAAGGATTACAACTTTGAGCTATATGCGAGAGTACCCAACCCCAAATCAATCGAAATGCCCTAATTTCCATTCGTATTTGCTCAAAGCTTGCCATGTCTCTCTCTCTCTCTCTCTCTTCCCTTCGGTTCGTCTAGGACCAGGTGAGTTGTTGTCGTTCTTCTTCTTCTTAGACTTTGCTCTCTCTATTTTTTTTTTTTGTTTCTTTGACTTGGAGTCTTGACTCTCTCTCTCTCTCTCTTCTTCTTCTTCTTCGCTCTTTGTTTTTTTTCCTGCTTCTTAGACTGAGTCTCTCTCTCTCTCTCTCTTCTTGCTGTGCAGAGTTCTTCTTTGCTATTTGCTATTGGGCTGTTTTTTTTTTTTTTTTTCCCTGTCTTTTTTTATTTATTTTATTTTTCTTGCTTCTCAGTTTTCTATTTTTGCTTCATACATGCAATAATGTAAAAATGAGAATAGCAACAGTTTGTATAAGCAAGCACGTCTTCTTTTTCTTCTTCTTCTTCTTCTTTGTTTTTCTTTTTGGCTTCTCTTCCATGCTTGTGTGTATGTTTCTTTTTTTTTTTTTTGCAATTGTCATTGTCTTTGTTTTGAGTCTCTGTTACAACAAAAAAAAATAAAAATACAAATAATTAATTCATGACATCACACATTACATTATGAATCATTAGTCTATGTTAATTTATCTATTTTTTACTAAGATTGTGTGCCTTGCTTTAATAAAGCCTACGTCTCGCCTTGCGCTTAGGCCCCAAGATACCTTCAACGCCTTGGTGCGCCTTGAGCCTTTAAAAACACTGATGCTGCCCTTGTGCAGAATATAGTGGTAAAGGGATTGGAAGGAGCTCCGAGGTTGACTTGTCAAACACAAGTCTTCAAATGCAAAACCCCTTGTTAGGGTGGATCTATAGCGCAAATGTGAAATTTCTTGGGAGAAAACTTGCTACCAAGAAAAGCCTCTTTTGTTGACTATAAGGCTTTGGAAAAAAATAATTACTTCTACAAAAGGACTGGAAAGAAAAGAAAACTCAACTTTGGCTTAGTTGGGTTAAAATTAGAACCCATATCGACATAATGATAAAAGTAGCCCTACCTTAACCATGAACACACCACTTCATTTCCATTTACAATCGTATATACATATGATTGGTTCATTTTCTGCCACATGAGAGAATGCATTAGATCTTTGTAGTTTTGTAGTGGTTGTGGAGTGATACGGAAGATATAAAATGAGATACTAAAATTTTTCATTGAGAGGAAGACAAGGTTGAAAATGCAATTCAAGTGCGAAAGTCAAGAATAGAGCTACTACCTACTTTGGATATCTTGTTAAGTGAGTGGGAAAACCTGATTATGATAAGCTGTGGATAAACAAAAAGAATTTTGTGTGATCGGCATTGAGAAGTGCATGTTGCAAAGATGGCAACTTGTGTGGGAAGGTGAGTTCTTCCTAGCAGGGAAGGGCTATGTAATTGTTAATACACTTACAAGGTAAGGTTGGGTCTTTTGTGTGAGAACTCTTATTCTTGCAGTGTTAGATAATTATCTTAGCTTTTAGTGGGGTTATGTGCAATATTTTGTAGTGATTTATCCCAGAAATTTTGGATATATATGATAGGGGGTACGAATTTTGGTGAGCAGTTTTTTTGTTGAGAACTTAGATAAGAATTGTAGCTCTGAAAACAGGGCTTAGATTTTGAGGAGTCAACCTTATGATGCACCCTTCAACCCCTCTATTGCTGTGTTTTAGGCAGTGGCCAGAGACTTGCCAATTGTTTCCTTTCTATCCAGACATGGGAAGCACCAAATTTCTTGTTTTGATATGGGTTTTTTTTTCCCATAATCTGTTATTATCTTTAGATTGAGGAGACGCAAAAATTGTTTTCCTTGCATTGGTGTTGTTGCTACTTGTTACTGGGAGTAATAATTTCCTTGCTGTTTTAAGTTGTCAGCCTTTATTTTTTTCCACTACCTGTACTATTACTTGCTGCTGTTTATTTCCTGGTCCAAATTTTTGTGTTCTAGATGAATTGCTCATCTAGATACAAGACGTGGGTTTTGAGTTCCTGTAACACGGTACTTGTATAGTTACTTGTATGCCTATACTTTGATTAGTCTTGTCCTGTTCACATGATATGTGGAGCATTTCTCAGAAGTGCTATTCCTGTTTAATTTATAGCTTTCTCATTATTTTGTTGGTACCTTATATTGTGCAATTATCAAAGTCAGATGTTCTTCATCTTGAAAACCATCCTCATAGATAGATATACTTTGGATCAGATAGTTTCTATTGTTTCCAATGTTCAATTTGAGCCCCAAACTAAAAAAAGAAAACAAAGGTAGCGTTTGGTTTAGTTTTAGAAGCATGATTTGAGAATTTAGTTGTATTTGAGCAATGTTTTCAAAATCGGACCGGTGAGCAAGGGACCAGGTGGACGGGTTATCGGTTCAACCGTTGGGTCAAAGTGATCGAACTGTGACGTCATAATTAATATTATATAATTTAAAAATATTACTATAAATTATAAATAAATAAATAAAAATATATATAAATAATCAAATAAAAAAAAATGTTGTATAGTATTTATTAATAATATTTAATAAAGTCATAATTGATAAAAAAAAGTCATTTATTTTAAAGAAATTAAATTTTTTAAACATTCCCTCCAAACAATTTGATTGAATGCTAGATTTAATTTTGGAGGGAAATAAAATTTTTAACCCTCTCTCCAATCAATATGTTTCAAAGAATTTGATTGAATCCCACAAAGAATTTTGTAGATTCTCTTTGGAAAATCTTTTCCTATAAATAGGAATAAACTTTTATAATCTTCTCAAGCTTTCAATGAGATTCTTCCTTATGGGATGAGACTCTTGAAATAAGAATTTTTAATCAAAATTTTGAAATATATATATATGTATATATAAATATATAAGAAAGAAAAGAATTAAAAAAAAAAAAAAAGGGGCCGACCCTCCTGACCTGGTTTGGGTCATCGGTTTTGCTCCCATTTCGGGTTTAGGGGGTTGACTGGACCGAAATAAGGCCCGGTTCCCGGTCCGACCGGCCGGCCCGATCCAGGTTTGAAAACACTGATTTTGAGTTTGTGAGTTGTTGAATCATGATTTGAAAAGAGAAAATTTATTTGGTTATGAGTTTTGAAAACTTAATTAAAAAACTTATAATTCATAACCAAATACACAACTTAAAATTTTATTGAAAATTTTATTTAATATTTATAACCAAACTCTTTTTAAAATTAAATTCAAAAAAATAATTATCGAAAAAATAAATTTTTTATTTAAAAAATTCAAAAAATTTCGAAAATATTTTTTTATTTAAAATATTACAAAATATATATTATTTTTTGTTAAAAAAAAAATGTTCAGCTAGTGCTTTAAAATTACTTTTGATTATATATTTGATTGTAATTTTTTTAAATTTTTTGTTTAAAAATGTTTTTAAAAAAAAAAAAAAAATTTACTTTGACAAATTAATTTTTATTTAAATTGTTTTTTTTGTTAATTTCAAATAAATGGCCAAATAATTTGTCATTTTGGTCTTTTTAAAAAAAATTTCTATATTTAAAAAATATAAAAAACAAATACAAGGTAGCGTTTGGTTTATTTTCAAAACTCAACTTTGTTTTTAAATCAAGATTTGGATGAAACATATTAACCAAATATATTTTTAAAATATAATTCAAAATTATTTTTAAAACTCCTCTCTTCTTTCTCTCTTTTTTTTATTATTTATTATTATTATTATTGATCAATCAATCAATCACTTTTTCTCTCCTCTCACATTTTATACATCAATCAATTAATAAAGTAAAAAAAATTACAAATCATCCCAAAACTATTTTCAAAACGCATAACCAAACAAATTCTCTCTTTAAATCATAATTCAAAAACTCTAAATTCAAAACACAACTCGACACTCTAATAATAATTTCAAAACTAAACCAAACGGACCCTAATTTTTTTTTATTTTTTTAATAGGTGGCAATTGCCCAAAAAAAAAAAAAAAAAAAAAAAAAAAAAAAACTGTTCCGTTCAATTCGTAGACCCAAAAATTCAAAAACTGTCTGGGAGGATGTCTGGACGGACAACCGGGTAGACTCAAAAATTCAATAACTCTCTGGTTACCAAACATATTTTGAAATGTGATTTGGAATCATATTTTGAAAACTATAATAAAAAAGAGAGTTGGAATATGAGGGTGGAATTATGATTCTGGAATGGAACCAAACAGAGCAAAAAATTCTCTGCAATCACCCTCCATTACCTGTGACATTCAATAGTTGTTCCTTTTTGTTTTTCAAATTGTATTTTTATGCTTATCAGCTGTTTGATTATATGCTTTAGTAAAAACATTTGTTTGTAATGTGGTAGCCAAACGCCGAAAATACAATAAATATTTACCTGTAAAAAGTTTGACATAATTTTTAGCTTGAATCTAATGGAGTGCTTACGTTTATGCTTTTGCCTTTTAATGGATTATGACGTTAAGCAGGACTAGAAATTTTTGACGGCACCTTGAACATAGGTTTCATTTGAATGGGGATTGAGAGTCTTTAGCTTTCTGTTATTCTAAAGTGTTTAATCTTCAAAATATTTAACTCAGCCACTAATCAGTTTGCAAAGCTCTTTTTTTGTTTTTTTGTTTCTAAGATTTGTATACGGGTCTCTATCACTCGTGCATCAGGTAGTTATTGGGACACATTTCTAGGGATGGAAGGCAATTTTGTTTACAGTGCTACATCTTTGGACTAGCTACTCTTTTTGGCCTTTTCACTGTTTGATTTTTTTTGGTATTTGGCTTTGCAGTCTCCATTTATAAACAGATATTACGGGAAGGCTCATAAAGTTCTGTGATTCGATGCCAAGGACCAATTGTATGCAGCTCATATATCCTATACTTGAGGAGAAAACTAATTTTCTCATTTGGGATTCAGAAGAACCCAGCCTGAGGTTATTGATTTGGTTCATCTTCTAAATGTAAACCCGTAGTTTTTAGAATCATTAGAGGAAGAAAGAATAGATAAAGAGAATAATAATCAAGTGGTCTTAATACCATCGGATATTTGTAGGATACAATGCCGAGGCATCCAATTTTGGGAACTGTTTATTTGGCATGATCAGTAGTTGGGAATTATCAGTTTAGTTTGGTTTAATCTTCCTCAGTAAATTTTTTTTTTTCGTTGTTGCAATACCTTCGTTCTGTAATTTTCTTTTTGCCCAGAAAAAAGAGACCTTAGTTGTGTAATATTGGGAGTTCAGTTCTACAACATTATGAATGGGAAAATTAGTTTATTGAATCATTTTAAGATCCTTTGTGGGGGATTATATATCTCATATATATGCTGAGTATCATTTTGTGCCCATTATGCTTTTGGAATTTTGGATATGTATGCTCTGAATAAGCTTTGGATTTGCAATCATGTCAGTTATATTGGTGCAGGTCAGGAGAAGTTAAGCCAAGGTTGGCATAAAGTATGCTGTCATTGTGTAGTTGTTAGGCTCTGTTTGGAACATGGAAAGGAAATTATTAGGGTTTTGTTTTACTTCGGTTTGAAAATTATTGGTAAAGGAAAAACTTGAAAGAAATGCATCCGCTTTCGATGAAACCCAATGTCAGGTAAAATAGTGATGATCTTCTCCAGTATTTTCTTCATCCAGAATTGGGTCCTTTGGATCAATTACTGGATGAAGAAAGTTTTAGAAAGGATTCGGATCCAAAATAGTGATGAAATAGTGGGCCAATTTGTGATTTTTATGAGATCTGAATGCAGCGAGTGTGTAAATACAGAAATATTTGCACATAGATAATAAGGAAAATATGTAACAATGTAAACAATTGAAATTTGTCTTTCAAAATCTGTATTGAAAATAGTTATGAGCTTTATTTATTTGGACATTAACTTTTGAATAAAATTACATGATTTGAAAATTCACTTTGGATCTAAAACATAGTTTGGAATCTGATTTTTAATTATAAATTTGTTTGAAAATTGATATATTCAAATTAAAAATGATGTGTTAACTAATAGAAAGTGATCTGTGAAAATTGAAGAGTTAATGTTCCTTGCCAAGAGAAGAGAGTTAAATGAACTCAATAGCTAAGGAGGTCCAAATGTTGTCTTTCCATGAGAGTTGCAAATGAACAGAGCCGTTTGTGAATAGGTTAGAGTTTGGTTTAGTAAAAACTTGTTTGAAATTGATTCGTTAAATGTTTTGCATTCGAGTTCGAGCTTGAGCTCGTGAAATTTTTAATAAACAATTTCAAACATTTTAAAGCTCGACTCATATAAGTCCGGTTTATTAGTTGACTCATTTAATATTTATTATTTATATATTAAATAATATAAAAATATGTATAAAAAATAAGATAAATATATTATTTATATATTTAAAAAATATAAATGTAAATAATATTTAACTATAGATAGTAGATATTATTATTTTGGTAAAAGATTGATTTTTTTTTTTAGTATGTTTATATATATTTTATATATATAATTGTATAATCAAAATTTTAATTATAATTTTAATCTCATACTTAAGTATAAATTTATAAATTTTTTGGCTTGTTCAGGCTCATGAACAAGTTCAAACTCAGAGTCAAGCTTAAGCCAATTGGACTTGAGTTCAGTTCGTTAAATTTTTATTAAACTTGAACGCAAGCTCGATAAAATCTTAATAAACAAATCTAAACATATTAAAATTCAGCTCGGTTCAGCTTATATGCAATCTTACCTCCCATAGAGTTGCCAATTTTTAACAATATGATTCAAAGTGTAAACTACTAAATTTAGTCTTTCGCATCTTACTGTCCCTTTTTCTCAACAAATCTAAGGAATTTGTAGACATTCTCAGCAAATCTTCCGGTAAATTTCTTTCATGTTTGTTATTTACCAATGCCTGGCTAAACAACCAATAAATTGTTGCTCATAGATCAATAAAATTAAACTAAAAAGAGGATTGTGGGGGAAGCACAACACAACTATTGTTGTCAAATGCCAAAATAGTGAATCACAATTTGAATAGCACAATTCCCTCAATTTTCGATTCAACAACATGATTTGAATTGTTTTGGTTAAATTTCAGTATCATATGAATCAATTTGTGAGGAACTGAAGCATTCCATGCAATCCCAAGGAATTGAATCAAATTGTCAATCATACAATTCTAACCACCACGCACATGACCACCAACTGAAAATACAGGTCGGACTGAATCATATGCTTGTGAAAACCATTGCCATTTCAACTGAATCAACAACCATTGTCATTTCAACAGAATCAACACTGCTAAAAATAAAACAAAAACAGTAATGTGCAAAGTACAAGGTGCGAAGTTACATAACTTGTGTCAATGTATTCAGCTTATAGTATAACTTAATGTTACAATACAAATCAAGTACAAACTCGGAACCCAGCTCTATTTCATTTCCCCTTAACAAGAAAACCCCAAAATAACAGACAAATTGAGGAAAGGTAATAATATTACTTGATAAATAAAATTAGAACAATCGCCCGAGTCAACACACCTGTGTTCTTGTGTTTGCCAAATACACAACATTCATCTGAGTAGTAGTACAGAAAAAAAAAAAAACTACTAATAGTCGAGAGCGAAGAGAATACCTTTGACTTGATGTAAAATGCAGTAGGCTCTTCTTACCACACCGGCTTCAGTTTCAATCACTGGTACTTTGCAAGAAATCTATCACCCTTGATGAGAAGTGATCTTTCCACTCCACAGGACTTGCAAAAGGCACAAGACCACATAGCAATGGTAGAAACAGAAGCATGGTGGCATAGAACAAAAATCGCCTGATCCAATAAGGAACTATTGTACTGCTGTTTGGCCCTTGACACACGGTAATGGGACCATGGAGAATAAGGAACAAAGCCGAGGTCCAAACATTTGAAAATAAATGCAAAAAGCATAGAACTTCCCAATACAAGAGCCAATGATATCCACTTCCCCCCATTGTGTCTATGCAAAGCTTGCCTGCAAAACCACAGGCAAATACTAGCAAGAGAATGAAGGTAATCGGCATTGTCTGTGTAGACATCGCAGAACGCTGGAGAAGCAAATACACAATTGCCAAGATCATTAACATGCCAAATAGCATACGGCTGACAACTTGAACCTGACACCACAGGATTCGCAGTCCTGAATTGACAGATGCCATGGGGTTTGGGACCCCCCACCAAGACTTGGACCTCTGAAATAGAACCAATCCTAATAAGAACACTTATCACCTAAATACAGAAAAGGAGTAGAGTAGCAAAAGAATCAATTATGCATGATGGATAATAGTAGAAAAAACAACCAAAAACTACAAGTTTGGCAACTAAGAACCACCTCCAACCTTTTTGAAAATTGATTCTTTTCTCCCAACTTTCAGGTTTCAATAACAAAGAAAATTATATCAAATCATAAAAACGAGGTAAAGGATAGTAACAATTCATTATATATTTTATTCAATTGTAAATTATACTAACCTCCCGAGGTTTGGAGAAAATACAACCAACCCCACGGTTTTATATATATATATATATATATATATATTTCAGTATAAAAGAGATGACAACATCACTTTTCCACCCATATATAGCTATATAGCTATCGAATTACTAATGAAAAGGAAGCTAGCCAAGTGTTATGTGAATTAAAACATTAAGAGAGCCCAATATAATTATGCCAAAAACTTGTGGGGCTTACTGTATTTTCTCCAAATCTTGGAGGAGATTAGCATAATTTACCCTTTATTCAATTATTATTATTTTTTCCCCATAATTTTGGCTGTAAAAGATTTTAATTAGATTCATCGATATTTTGGATCTTGAAAAGCAGGTGAATTGTCAAATTGAACTGTAAGCTCAAAAATAGGATATCCTGTGGTAGAAAGTATAGAAGGACCAACTCAAGTATTCCTCCAATCTGTCTGTTCGAAGAATTCTTCCCGATTTACAGAGAAGACTACCTCTGTTGTGGGCATGGTTCAAAAGCAGCAGTTAGTTGATGGTCCTGGCGAGATTTCTAATTGAACTGTCAGAAAATCTAATCTAAAAACATATGATGCTGTAGATTAACTTAAAAAAACTGTTGGTGTGCAGATAAGAACATCTTCTAAAAGAAGTCAAATCAAAAGTAAAACTGCAGACTTTGAGAGAAGAGTTTGATCAATGAAATCCAGAACAAGAATACATACAGCCCCTTAGTCTTTACCTCAGAAGGTGTACAGGATGCGGTAGCTTCAGTTAGCCTGTTATGTGAATAAACATAAGCTCCATATGCAACTGAGGCCAACATGATGAGCAAACCAGCAACAAGACAGTCTATGCACGTTTTAAGCAGCGCAGCATGTCTTGTTTCTTCTAATTCATTTTTGAATTTCTCAGCTTTAAATGATGCCTTTGAAATACCCATAGATAATTTGCACCTCTCCAAGAAATTTAAATCAGAGTTAAGAGAAAGCTGTTTCTCTTTCAGTTGTAATTTTTTCGTGATGAGACCAATCTCAAATGCCTTGAGGTCGTTAGAACGAGTTTGTTCAATGACAGATTTTTCAAGGGTGCTAAACACAGACTGGTTAATTACAGAACGATTTGTGAAAGAAGAAACACAGGACAACTGTCGGTTTATTCCCCCACCATGCAAAACCAGCTCCTGAGTTTTTGAATCAATTTGCATATTTTGTTCTCTCTCTTCAAGAGTGCCAAAATGCTCCTCAGCTTCTTCTGAATGACAAGCTTTTATGCTAGAACTGCAAGAGAAACCATGTTCTTTGTTGAGAGACATTGGAGGAATCACATCTAAATAGTCATTTTCTTTGTTTGAATATCTTGGGTGTTCTCCAGTGTATTGAGAAGATTCATTGATTAATCTAAGAGTCATCAAGGTGCTCCGGAATGATTTCTCAAAGTTCCTCACAAACAATTCAAACTTGTTGTCCCCAAATACCTGTTTCCACACATCCAATCAAAACAATAACTTCATAAATTCTAGGTTAACATCTTCAATGTGTCGAGCAATATCAACTACAAGAAAAAACTTAACTTGACAACCAGTCAAAAGATGAGTCAACAGTTGAGGTCTGGCTTACATTGGCTAAAGATTCTCTGACAGCCAAAGAGCAGATCTGCAAGAGAGTAATTGAATAACAACAATCAGCACACATTTCTTTTGGAGTGCAAGATAAAGCTGGCAAAAAAGTGCAAATGAAATAATGAAAGTTGTTTTATCAATCCAAGTGGAGCAACATTTGGATGATCCATAGTCGAAAAAAATTACCCACTGGGAAATTTCACCATATGTGAAATGGGTGTGCCATGCCAAGAAATAACACATTGATGGAGGACTTTCATCTATGGCTGGGTGGATCCATTTGTGGGAGTATAATTTCAAAACACATGTTGGTCTAAAAAGAAGTAGAGAAGTACCTTAGAAAGGTGATCAACAGCCATTGTTTCCCTAGTAGCATACTTTCTTTCCAGGACCTGTGATCCATATGCACCACATCCATGTATTACCCAAAAGCTACAAATGTTAATCTTAAAAAACAACAAAAGTCACCCATGCTTCTATTGGATGTTGGCAAGTACATAAAAAAAAAACACCCAGTTTAGTTCCCAATAGATGGGGGTCTGGGAGGAATAGAATTGAGTGCAAACCTAACCTTTGGCATAATTTGCACAAAGTGGCTGCCCTCAAGTTTGCACCTACAACCTCAAGGTTGATATGAGGAGTTTAACCACTGAACAAGTAGCCCCGTGTCACTCTGGAAAGTTTCATGATGGTGAAAAAAAAGGAATTTCTTGTCATGATCTTTAAAGCTAATGTCATGAGGCCTGCTTTGAACAAGGATAAGAAAAACCCTTTAGCCTTACCCTCACATATCACACTCACCTGTGACTGGAAATCTAATTGTTATAATTATTTTCACAGTTCAAGTTCTCACATAATATTAATTAATTTCCAACAGAAAAATCAAACAAAAGGGTCACTTTGAAAAGTTGCACGATAGTGAATGAGGGAATTGCTTGACAAGATCTTTAAAAGTTAATGTCGCAAGGCTTGCTTTGAGCAAGGACAAAAAAAAAAATCTTTAGCCTTAGCCTCAGACATCAGACTCACCCATGCCAGAAGGTGATGGACATGCTCTGATCCTTCACTCCTATGCAAATGCAAGTTGGAAGGTTGAATGCATGAGGTGGCATGTCAGGGCAACCAAATGCACGAGACTTAAGATTCATGTAGAGAGTCTTCATTTTTATTACAAATACAACAAAATTATAGGAGAAACCCTAAATCTAACGAGTGGTATTTGGTTATGACCCATTGTGTGTGTCTCTCAGTTATGACTGAAAGTGATTTAGTTATGACATTTATAGTATCAATATCAAAAATTATCATAATTTGCATATGGTACACACACAAAAAGAGGTTGGTTTTGTAGAATGACCCTTGAACAACAGATGTTTGTTAATGAAACCATGCCTCGTTTGGGAAATTGGCTATTTTAGTAGGTTATTTTAGTTTTTGTCTATTTTAGTAGGCTAAAATTTGTCTATTTAGGAAGAGGGTTAAATTTTTTTGTAGTTGGATGTGATGTTTGTGAGAGAAAAAGTGAAATGACTATAGGTTGTTTTAGCCTATTTTGTTTTTTTGTGGATTTTAGTCAAAAAAAAAAAAAACCAAAAATCGACTTGCCAAACAGGGCCATATAGAATGTTAATATCTAACAAATCTATTAATGTTTAATTTTTTAATTTCACAAGGTTATTAATTAGACGGATGACTAAAGTTAGATTTCGGACCACTACAGCAATAGATTTGTTTTCCAATCCACCCCCTTCTAAAACATAGATCCATGTTACCTATATGCATGAATTCTCATTATTTTTTCTTTTAAAAAAAAAATACCCATAATAGCATAAAATAAATAGAAAACTTTGAGAAAAGGGTGCTCAATGAAATAAATTAATGTGGTATTCCAAAATATAAACACAAAAATGAAATATTATCTAAAAGATTTTAATAAAACATTAGAAAATATAATAGGGAAAAATATATTTGTTAATTTCAACCATATCACCTAAGCATGTAAATACTTTTTTCCTCTACGCATCAAACATTTCACTACAGATAAAAAAATTTGCCCTCATCAAAGGTGAAACCAACATACTTTATTTTCAATTATCGAACTTCGCAGTGACCTTCGTATTTTTTTGTAGTTTCATTTATTTATTAAATGTTTAAGCCATGCATTAGACTAGTTTAACAACAACTCAAGTCAAACTCTCTCTATATGTTACTCCTGATATGCTGATGCGCAAAAGGCGTACAATTTACACCTGAGACGTACTACTCGGACCGTGATGCACAAGCCTTAATAACATTTGTTTCTTCACTAATTTTACTTATTAACCATGATCATTAGCTTGTTATATATCAACAACTTGATAGAAAAACAATTTATTTGACAATCTAAACCATTAACAAAATGCAAAATTGTACCCAAACAAATCAAGAAAACCATTAACAAAATTCAAAATTGTACCCAAAAAAATCAAGAAATATAAAACTCCAACCAAACCCAAACAGTCAAAAATCAGCTACATACAATCCAAAGTCTTCTAGAATTAAATCTCTCTCAAAAGAGGAAAAAAAATCCGATTTTTTTTTTTTTTACCAGGAAAAGGCTTTTCCCCAAAAATTGATTTTAGTTTTCCACAATGACAAGCAATGAAATTGATCGTACCTGAGCAACAACAGCAGCAATCGACATTCCGAGAGGGAGAGCCAAGGCCTCGACATCGCATTCCTTTTGCCGAGCCGCAGCGATCAAGACTCTAGGGTTTCGTTGCTTAGTCGCAACGCGTACCCGTCTCTGTATAGAATGCGAGGTAGAACAAATCGACGAGGTTGAAGACGATGTTGCTTCAGAGCCATCCATGAAGAGCTTCTTCTTCTTCTTCTGGTTCTTCTTGGTTTTGATGGTGATGGATTTGCCGCCGTTGACAGTGGGTTTTGATGGGGGCAGGATTTCAGCCGTTGAATCGGAATCGACGGCGACGGCGGAGGCGGCGGTGGGGGGTGCGTCGGTGGAGGCGACGGTAGGGGAGTGCAGGGGTTTGGGAGAAGGTGGAGGGGCGTCCATGGAAGATTGAATGGGTGGAACGGGGTCGAATTTCAAATATCGATTAATTTTTATGAAGGGAAAAAGAGAGAGGGAGGGAGACTATTAGGTCCAAAAGCAACTCCAACCACGGTAGTAGATTTTTTTTCTCCCTTACTTATCAATAATACTATTATTAAAGTAGGAATCTGAATTGATTTAGTGAAATTTTCTTCTCCTTTATGACACGTGACACGTGACAATTTTACATATGTTAAAAAATTAAAAATTATTATATACACTGTAAATAAATTTTAAACTTAAGATCTTAAATTTTATTAAAAATATATTTATTATTTAAATAATATGTATAGTGCACTCCATTTTTACTTTACACACATAGGTGATGTAATGATTCAAAAAAAAAAAAATAATAATAATAATAAATAAAAATAAAAGTTGGTGGTGGGAAATTATTTGAGTGGGAAGATTATGTATATATTTTCTTTATATATATAATATATCAAAAATTACATTACAGCTGGGCTACTCACTTTCGGTGGGAAAATGATAAGAGAGATGGTAGAGAAAAGGTGGTGTGGCCCATCTAAAAGAAAAGCTTGCAAAGAAGCTGGAATCAACTTTGTGATGACCAAACTGCTCAAGTGTTGTGCATTTCTTTTTTTTTATTATGAGAGGGAGTGTGAGAGAAAGGGAGATTAGGGATGAGTGGGACCTCAAGTCTGTTACAATTATGGCAGATGCCTTTCATATGCAACCAAGATGATCCATTGGCAAAGCATGACCATCTAAATGGAAGTTCGGATTTTGAACCAGAGATCAATAAACAAGTCAAATCAGTGAGTGAGGTTGAAGAGAAGACTAGCTATGGAGTGACAGAAAAATTGGAGATTGGCAAGCTTGTGAACTCTTCAATTCCAATGGATGAACAAGGCATACAAGATTTAGTTGCCGGGACATGTCATCAACTTGCAGTATGTGTATCAGATTTTTTCAGCTTGTGATGATCTGCTATTAAAGAAGCAATCCATTCCAGTTGAGAAAGCTTGGCAATTAAATGAAAGAATGTATAGGGAGCTACAGGGTCTTAATAAGCAAGAGACAGCTAAAAAAAATATATATGGAAAGCAGCAAGTCCATGAATGGCGTAGAAGTTATGGTGCGTGCCCCCCCAATGGTGAAAGCTTGCAAATGAGTTCTTAAAGAGCTGTTGCTTATTTCAGAAAGAACCCCAACTTTTTGCAGGAAAGCATGTGATGGTTGCTGCCCATGCAAATTCACTGAGGGCCATTATTATGTATCTTGACAATTAACTACACAAGAGGTAATTTACTTAGAACTGTCAAATGGAGTACCAATGCTATACATTTATAAAGAAGGAAATTTTATCAGGAAGGGAAGTCCTCTAGGTTCAACAGAGGCTGGTGTATATGCTTATACCTGGGATTTGGCCCTTTACAGGCATAAATTAGATGAAATGTCCAATTAAAGTGTCAAAAGAAGAGAAAAAGCAGAAGTGAAGCTATTTTTGACAATAAGCTCGTGTAATATTTATTCTTTGGACTGGGACAACAAACCTAATTCCTCCATCCTAACCAAGCCTGTTGTGAAATGCATTGAAAGCTTCAAGCTTGAGGTAGGGATAACCTACTCCTCTTTATGAGTTTTGTCTTTAAATTTTAGCATCTTGATATGTTGGGGGTTGTTGGGTAATTTTGAGAAAGTTTAGGCTTTTGTGTAATTTTACAAAAGTTGGAGTTTTAAATATATAAAACCTATATGCATGTTTAGCATGAAGAAATGGAATTAATGTTGAAACATTGATGAAAATGGAACCTTAGGGTTATAATGTTAATTATGGAAAATGCCCTAATTACATTGGTTAATTAATTGGTATAATTAATTGTGAGAAATGAGGAATTGAATTGGGAATGTTGAGATTGGGAATGTATGGGATTAAAGAGTGTAGTTGAATTATTTATTGCTCACCTAGTTGAAATGTTGATTTTATATTCATTTTGTGCATTTATTTTCTGTTTAGAAATAACTGCTTTGGGCTATCGGTGGAGGATAGTCTTGATTGTTGTAGACAATGCATGATGATTAGGCAAACTAAAACTAATCACTAGAATGTGTCATTGAGTATGACGTTTGAAAGAATACATTAACTTTATGTATTGACTGATGATGTGTATAATAATTGTTTATATGCATTGTGTTGTGTTGGAGGAGAGAGGTGATGTACTCCACGGTTTAGGGGAAGAGAGGCGATGGACCTCTAAACCGGGTGTTGTGTGGAGGAAGAGAGCGGATGGACTCCGTAGATACAGCTCATATGCTTATCTTTGAGAAGTGTAGATACAGCTCATATGCTTATCTTTGGTGGTGTGACATAGTTCTTATACTTATCTGTTGATGTGTTGATATAGCTTATATGCTTATCCGTTGATGTGTTGATATAGCTAGTATGCTTATCTATTGTGAAATGGGAAAATGTTTAATATGAGTTGTTGTCTCATATAGATTGTTTGGTCAGGTTCTGAGCCATAATTATGAATTGAGAATTGAAAGAAAATGAAAAAAATGAAATGTACCATGGACTTGAATGTCATGAAACTGTAAAGTGTTATGAAAGAATGTAAAAGTGTTGACCATCTATCAACTGTTAATCTTTTAGTCATTGTTCATAACTGGTTTAGTATATTTCTACTGGGCTGTGCTCACCCTATATGGGAACATCATTTTCAGGTACAGGTAGCATGCCACCTCCAAGGACATAGCTTGGGAGGCTAGAGGCGGACAGACTTTTGTTGTCTTTCCTTGTTTTGATGTATTACTTGTAGATTCAAGCCAAGGACTTAATGTGTAATTGAGTTAGTACTCTCTTTTTGTAACCAAGTAATAACTTGGAAAGCTGTAAGCCCTTAGGGCATTTGCTATGTTGTTAACATGTAATACTTTTTGTAATGAATTACTCTGATGAATAGAAGGATGTTGATCTTTTATATATCAATGCATATCAATATTGTGGGTTTAATGTTATTATTTTGAGGGCGTGACAGGTGATTTAAAAAGTTTGTTAAAAATTAATTTTTTGATTTTTTGATTTTTTGATTTTTTATCTTTTTGTGTATAAAAAATGTGAAAGATAATATGATTCAAAATAAATTAAAAGTTAAAAATTAACTTTTAACTAACTTTTTAAATTATCCTAAGCTAAACTTTGTCACTTTCTATCAGTTAATACAAACTAAATTTAACACTTCTAATGGAGATGCTCTTGCACCATCATAGGCTTCCAATTCACATTAAGGTGTAGAAGGTGCTTGATCACTGTTTAGTAATCAACATCAACTAAAGTTACAAGAATCTAATAAGCAATTAATTACTGTTTACCTTAAAATGGCAAGCAATGAACATCGATAGCTTTGAAAGAAGTTTGAGTCTTTGTTTTGATTAGTTACACTTAGATTTGGATCAATGATATTGGATTAGAAAGCATTATTAATATTTCTATTTGATTATCTTTTTAAGGAATGTGTTAGTGCCACACGTTTAGCATATAATATATATAGCATTCATTTGACATGTTAGGTTTTTTAATTTTTTTGACTATTTTAATTATAAAAAGACAAAATAGGCTTTTTAGTCCAATAAATAAAATATCACATTCAACTCATAATCATTTTATTTTTTTTCTCACAAAAGTAAAGATAGTCAAAAACATTATTCTAAACAAAACTTTTTAATTCTAAGTAAAATAGTCAAAAAGTCAAAACTAACATCGAGAGAGAGAGAGAGAGAGAGAGAGAGGAGAGAGAAGAGAGAGAGAAGAGAGAGAGAGAGAGAAGAGAGGAGAGGGGAAGGGGTGTTGAAGAAGAAGCCAACAAAAACAAAAAAAAATGGGTAGAGAAAAAGACCAGAAAGGAATGCAACCAAGCACCAAGAAACGAATAGAAATACCAACAACTGCCACACACCAAATGAGATGGCTACTTTTTTTATATATATTTTTTATTTTGTTACCCTGTTGAAAAAGAGAGTGGATGATAAATTTAGTGACTTTTTTTATTATGATTTTTATAAATTGTTATTAAAATTTATAATTAGTGACTTTTTTTATGATAAATTTTTTTTATATAACTTTTTTTTTGTTGCAGGAAAATCCTTCCTACCCTCCCGCAGGTCCAAGGCAGCGCCCCTTGCAGAGATCACCAAGGTGTCCTGTTAGCCGTTCCGAGCGAGGAGACTATAACCTGGGAACTTGCCCCGACCTCCCAAGACAAGCTCCGCTTAAGTCAGACTCGCACAGCGGGGGAGCATTAAACTCACACCAAGTGCTGTAGTGCTGACTAGACAACTTGAGATCCAACCTCCTAACCAACAGTGCTTCCGCCCAGGAGATTAGCCCAAGGGGGGGTGGGGAGTTGAACTTGTGACCTTGGGGCTTAAACCCCAAGGCCTTACCACAATGCCACAACCCCTTGGGTTTTTTTTTATATAACTTATTAGACAATAAATCTATTTATTAAGACCTACACGTAAGTACCCTTTTAATTATTTGTAAACAAGTGGGAAAATTGAGAGCTCATTGTTCACTTGTTTTAACTAATAAGGGCTTGAATCATACACTTTATCCCCCTTTTAGATTTTTTTTTCCCCTTAATTATTTTAACTAATGTGGGCTTAAATCATACACTTTATCCTCTTCTTAGAAAACTCACTAACTTTGGACAGTAGAAAAAGTTCACAATTTTTTTATTATTAGATAAGATCCTTTACATTTTTTATTTTTATTTTATTCAAAAAAATTATTAATTTACTCTCACTCTTCTCTCTACATTTTTGGATCTCTCTTCTTTTTGTCATCCATCTCTCCGATCTCTCTCTTTCCAAACCCTAAAACCCAAATCCACCATCTCCTTACTCCACCACCGCCACCTCCACCTCCACCTCCTTCCGCTTCATCGCCATCGTCAGTTTCCACTCCAATATCTTCTTTTCATTTATCTTCTCTCTTCTCTCTCTCTATAAATTTAGATCTCTCCACCACTTTATAATCTTCTCTTCCCAAATCCTAGAATCCAAATCCACAATCTCCTTATTCTCCGACACCGCCACCGCCACCGCCACCGCCACTTCTATTTCCTTTCGCTCCGATGACCGCTTCATTACTGCTGGCCTTGTCCATGTATTCGACTTGTCCATGTATTTGACAGCGAGTTCCGAACCTCCCTTTATTGTCTTTGCAGCCATATCCACCCCGTTTACCTCGTCCACTACCATGAAGATGGGTCATCGATCTATTTACAGAAGAACAAGGGGTAGGTGATCATGGACAAAAATAAACTCACGGATTTAGAGGAATTTGGAGGACTTGCTGAAATTTTTTTGAACCTATACCAGAGAGATTTCACTAGACCTATACCAGAAATTTCTCTGGACTTATACCAGGTAAAATTAATCTAAATTTTTCTTCATAGAGAAATTTGTGTAAAATTTCTTTGGACCTATATACCAGAGAGATTTTACTAGACCTATACCAGAAATTTCTTTGAACCTATACCAGGTAAAATTAATTTGAATTTTTCTTCATAGAGAAATTTGTGTAAAATTTGTCTAAAATTTCTCTGGACCTATACTAGAGAAATTTCATTGGACCTATACCAGAGAATTTGGAGGACCAGCTAAAATTTCTCTGGATCTATACCAGGTAAAATTAATCTGAATTTTTCTTTATAGAGAAATTTGTGTAAAATTTCACTGGACCCATATTAGAGAAATTTATTCACGAAGAGAATTTTTTTTGAAATTTCATTGGACTTATATTTGAAACTTCTCTGTCGTGTTGATCTTTTTGGCCACCACACACTTACAATATGAAATTTCATTGTATCTATATCTAAAATTTCTTTATCATGTTGATTTTTTTTGAAATTTCTCAGCAAATGTAGTCCTAGAAATTTACTTGTATGTTGATTTTTTACAACACATTTGATTTTCTCCAAAATTTCTCTGCAAATGTAGTCAAAGAAATTGACTTGCATATTGATTTTTTTTAAAAAAATTTCTCTGCAAATGTAGTTAGAGGAATTTACTTACATGTTGATTTTCTCTAACATATTTGACTTTCTCTAAAATTTCTCTACAAATATAGTCAGAGAAATTTACTTTCATGTTGATTTCTAACTCAGTGAAATTTTGTCAATTTTTACTTTTATTTTTTATGAATTTCATATTTATCATGGATCATGTTTGATAGATCTCAACAAGAGCATTCAAAAAATATAATTTTTGTTAAGAATGGACATCTAAATCAAAAGCTATTGAATTTTTAAGTTTTGAAAAATTTCAGAAAGTGAAAGATGTTAGACTAATGTAAAACATAAGGATATTTTGGTCCAAGAATTTTGGAGGGAAGAGGCGCATGTTTTTGAGGGACCTAAGGTAGTATGAAAGTTTGTGGTGTCCTTTATTTCTTAAAATTGTAATATTATGGACCTTAAAAAAAAAAAAAACCAATTTAACTATTCAATTTCCAAAATAATAAATGTTATATATTACTACATTTTTCATAGAATACCACATTTGCACTAAGTATTGGCATGGTTGTCAATGTGGCATTTGTGATAATATTTTTTAACATGTTTCAAAAATATATTTAATATTTTTTAATATATTTAAAAATGTATTATTAAAGATTGTGTATAAAAATTAATGTCCACCAGTAATAATAAGTTTTTTGAGATCATATCTATACACGACATTTGCCCTTACTTTAAATGGGGCACCCTGCAAGTAAGCGATAGAATTGATTTCCTGAGATTAGTTGAAGTGCGTGTAAATTGATCCGAACACTCAATTATTAAAATAAAAAAAAAACTGATACGTACATAAGTTTGTGTCCTTTAATTATGTTTTTAAAAGATTGTGCATGTGAATTATAAAATGAGCTCTCAAATAAAAGAAATTGGTTTAATAATAAGGGAAAGACTATGTTATACATCCTCAAATGAGGTGTACCATATACACCTTATAATTAAAGAAAAAATGGTATAATTTTATACTTTCTGAATCATAACTAAAAAAAAAAAAAAAGTTATAACCAAATAACACATAAGGTATAACCTAATATCTCATGAGTCATAATTAAAATAAGGTCATAACTAAAGAAAAAAATTAATCACAACTAAAGAAAAAAAGGGCAAAACTTAAGGGCGCATATGGTAGGAATGTGTATAGTAGAATTTTCCTAATAATTATAATATACGACTACACATTTTCAGTAAATAAATAAATTTCAAATAAAATCTTTGTTCCATTACGAAATTTTAACTGCAAATTAACTCTTTTCTGCAGCAAGTTTTCTAAATTTCCATACTTTTGATAACTGAAGCCAGAATAAAATAGAACAAAATGAACCATAATGTGGACCAAATAAGTCCTGTAACTAGCAAATCTACCCTATAAGCAGCACTCTAGCCCAACATATGGGAAGCTTTTACATTAATGGAGCACTCAGAAAGCATTCAGCCTAGTAATTAAATTATGCTTAGTTTGTCTCCAGTCCTAATCAGATTGGACCATATTGTTCCGTGAGCTCACTATGGAGTCCAAATCAATAATTCAAACCGTTAATGTGTAGAACTTGTCGAGTACTTCATTCCTGCAAACAATCACGTTGATCAGATATCAATAGTTACTTGATCAGTTCACATTTCTGTCAACGGTAATATAATTTAAAAAAAATTGTTAACAGAAATGTGAACTGATTAAGTGACTATCAATATGTGATCAACATGATTTTTTGTAGAGATAAAATACTCAACGAGTTTTACACATTGAACGATTCGGATTATCGAGACAGACTCGAAATGAGCCATAAATAGGCCGAACTGGATGGTTCAATTGGAGACAATCCAATCGCTTAAATTGCTCCTAGTTCAAGCATTCAAAAATTAATTCCATCATAGTTTTAACATAAAGTAAATAAAAAATATAGTTATGCTTGGAGAATCAACCCAACAATAAAATAAGCCAAAAGCATAAGAACTAAATCATTTTTTGGAGAATTTCTATTCGGTGGTGAATATATTCTGCTTGCAATGGAGACATCGCACTCATATCCAATAACATTATTTGCTCTTCCTTATTCAATTGTTCCATTCACATCTTCTCTTTTTCATTATCAATCTTTTCTTGCTCTTGAAGATAGAATCTTTCATCCATTTCTATTTTCTTGTCATTCATTTTCCTTTTATCTTCCTTTAACTCTTCTAATAATATCAAAATAGGCGATCCTTCTCCGTCATTTCCACTATATTTGCTCTTCCTTTTATTCAGATGATCCTTTTTAGCCTTCCTATCAGGTGGTCTTTCCGAGTCTACATAGTCATTATGTAATGCATCCTTGTCTCCTAAATTGATTGAATTTAGTGTACAAGGAGAACAAATGCCAGAAGTCGTCACTTTTTTGGTTTTTGTTCCTTTATGTTATATTCCTTTCACCATTTTGGTTGATCTCTTAACTTATGCCAACAATGTTCAAATAGAAATACAATTTGTACAATTTTTTCGCATCACCAATTTAAAAAATAGATTTAATTTTTTTTTTTTTTGAACTAGTGGAAGTACTCCCACACTCTTAACCAATATCCCTTTGATTTTCGTTCATTTTCATGCACGGGATCTAAGCTAATATTAAGGCAAGCCAATATGATTATACTATCTTCTTTTGTAGTAAAGTTGCTATCTCGTTGTGATTTTTTAGTAGTTTCTATTTGAGAGAAGATTGGGAAAGATTGATTCCCTTGGTCAAGAGGTTCATCCTCAAATTCATAGTCTGTCCCATCATTCATCAAGTTGGTTTATGTCACGACCCAAACCCGGCCCTATGGGTTTAGCACCGTAACCGGCCAGTAATCCGAGATTACCGAAGGCCTGCTTAACAGTAACACAGTATAACAGAGTTCAGGGCCTGGCGGAAGCCAATACAGTAAATAATTAGTGTCCATTGAGCTGTGAAAATCTGTATGCCAAAAACATTTTTCATACATTCATACAGTTCAAAACAGCACGGCCTATATACAGTCTATACAATCATATACAACCCTTCAGTACGGGGACCTAACCCTCGATAACAGTACAGTAAACATTCAGTCTATACGATCCGTTCGGTCATTACAAAACAGTGAGACAGTACAAAAAGGGGAAATACTAAAACACCCCTAAGCCTTAGCATAACAGGCTCGGAACCTCGCGGTGAGGCACATTGGCTGGCTTGACAAAACTGGGACTCTACCCCGACGCCTCTAGCTTTGATCCGGTGCCTGTACACCTACATATATATATGAGTAGTGAGCTAAAGCCCAGTGAATAACATAATGTATAAAGAGGTTAAGAATGTAATGTCCTTACAGTAATGAAAACGGTTCATTAAACAGTATTTCAGTCTTTCAGTCAGGACAGTTATACAGTCATATGTGGTACATCCATTAGCATAACAGTAAACAGTAGGTCTTAAAGACCGAACAGTAATGATGGCCAGTCATTCAGTAAACAGTATGGTTCCACAAGGGAACCGACAGAGATCTCCGTAACAGTACAGTCAGTAACAGCAGATGCTAAGGATGCCACAGTACAGTTCAGAAATAAAGGACATACATTCATTCAGTAAATAATACCAGTACAGTAAACAGTTCAGTTCAGTATTCAAAAGATAACCATTTTGAACATATCTTTGCACATTCGTTACTCACAGAGTTCTGGGCTACAGTGTGCTAGAGCGCGTCTCTCCAGTCGCCAACCCTATACAGTTAACAGGATGAACACACTCTAAGTTTCACAGTTGGGAGAGATAATCATTAAATCCCTAATTTGCCCCGGTGTGTTCTACATCTAAATCCTCATTAGATGTCTTAAACTAGGCCTAAGAATGCCTAGGATGGAATGAGGACGCGAAAATGCACTTAGAAAATAATTCCAAAATTTTCAGTGAAACAAGGCCTCCGCTCGAGCGCAGGTTTCCCCTCTCGAGCGGCCAAGCAAAACAAAGGTCCCCGCTCGAGCTCCAACTTCCCCGCTCGAGCGTGACACACAACCCTCCGCTCGAGCGTACATTTCCCCGCTCGAGCGGTCTGATAACAATGCAAAGTACTGGATGCATGATTTCTCCGCTCGAGCGCGCATTTATACGCTCGAGCGGACTGTAAAACAAGTCGAAGAAAGTGCTGGGAGCATGATTTCCCCCTCGAGCGGCACTTCCCCCCGCTCGAGCGGACTGCAAAAATCTGGAAAATCCAGGTTTGTGTTCCAAGTTCAAAACTCAACTTTGATGCTCCCAATTCGATCCCCTTGGGCCTATATTCTGGAAAATCCTTGTAAACACATAGAATATCATGTTTTAAAGCTCAATTTGTAAAATCAAAGCCCAAGGATGTTTCAAACAAACTCAATTTCAAACCCATTTCCATGATCAATACTCCAACATGACATGCATGAATTTCAAACCAATTTAGAGCCTCAAAGCTTGCTCAAGTGAGCTCAAATCTTTGAAAACAAGGTAAAATCATGGTCTTAAACGTCAACATGAACATGCATGCATCATTTTGCCAAGAAATCAACCCAAACTCTTCAATACACACATGCATGCATGGAATGAGCTCCAAATCAACATTTTAGAGCCAAATCATGGTTCAACTCTCAAAGTTGGCATGAATCATGCAAGAACAGGTTTAAACTCAACAATAAGAGGTTCAATGGCCTACCTCAAGTCTTGTATTCAAGGTCTATGGGCTCAAATAGCAACCACACTTCAATCCTCCAACAATCCAAGCAAGATGAGATGGAAATCAACTCTCTCACTTCTCTCTCTCTCTCTCTAATTTCGGCAAGGACAATGAAGTTTGGTCTGAGGAAATGTTTTGATTATGCACATACAAGGCTTCAAACACGATTAAACAAAGGCCCCACTAGGTGGCAAAAGTGTAATTACAACAAACTCTTAAATTGGCTTAAATTAATCTAATTTAATCGCACCTAATCAGTTTTCAGATAATCATACCATTAAATCACAAATATTCTACTGATCCCAAAACTCTAAACGGTTCTAATTCGGCCGCCGATAAGGCCTTCAATTAGCAATTTAAACATATGAATCCAAACAGATAATCAATCAATCAAACAGATGCAATATGCAATTCAATAGATAAACTTATTCAATTTCAGTTTCAATTTCAATCAGTCCATTCAGTACTTTAGTTAATTCCATCCTCAGTCATTATCAATTCAATTTAGCAGTAATCAGTATGTAATTCAGTAGTTTAACGGTAATCAGGACGAGGGTTGTTACAGTCTCCCCTCCTTATAAGGAGTTTAGTCCTCTAAACTCGAGTTACCTTCATTCTGGAAGAAAACAGGATTCAGCGGGAACAAATCAGGATATCGCCTAGCCATGTCATCTTCCCTCTCCCAAGTGGCATACACACCACCATGATTCTGCCAGTCAACTTTTACTAATGGGATTTCCTTGTTTCTCAGTTTCTTGATCCGTCGGTTTACTATTTGTATAGGCCGTTCCTCGTAAGTGTAGTCATCACTCAACACGATACGAGTAGGCTCAATCACATGAAACGGATCCCGGAGATAATCTCTCAACATCGAAATGTGGAAGACGTTATGCATATGCTCCATTTCAGGAGGAAGTGCAACTTGATACGCCACCGGATTGATTTTCTCAATCACCTGATACGGTCCGACATACCGCGGCGCTAACTTGCCTTTGACTCCAAAACGAGTCTGGCTTTTCATTGGTGTCACTTTCACAAACACGTGATCACCCACTTCATACTCTCTGTCCCGTCTTCTGACATCCGCATAACTTTTCTGTCTACTCTGTGCGGTTTTCAGTCTCTGCTGTATCAGTTTGATCTTTTCAGTCGTCTCATATACAATCTCGGGCCCAAGCAAAGGCCCATCTCCAACTTCTGCCCAGCAAATTGGAGATCTACACTTTCTGCCATACAATGCCTCGAAAGGCGCCATACCAATACTCGAATGGTAGCTGTTGTTGTAGGCGAATTCGGCCAACGGCAAATGACTTTCCCAGTTTCCCTGAAAATCAAGGACACACATTCTCAATAGATCCTCCAGAGTCTGGATGGTCCTTTCCGACTGTCCATCTGTCTGAGGATGATAGGCACTACTCAGTCTCAATTCAGTTCCAATGCAGTCTGTAGGCTTTGCCAAAACTCGATGTAAACTTCGAATCCCTGTCAGAAACAATAGACACAGGCACTCCGTGCAGTCTAACAATTTCATCAATATAGATAACAGCCAGTTTGTCCGCATTATAAATTGTCTTGACAGGTAAGAAGTGAGCAGATTTGGTCAGTCTATCAACAATAACCCAAATAGAATCCATACCTTTCCTGGAGCGAGGTAATCCAACGATAAAATCCATCGTGATATGCTCCATTTCCACTCCGGTATGGGTAAGGGTTGCAGTAATCCGGCAGGTCGTTGATGTTCAGCTTTAACTTGTTGGCAATGAAGACACTTGGACACAAAATCGGCAATTTCTTTCTTCATTCCTGGCCACCAGATATTCTGTTTCAGATCTTGGTACATTTTTGTATTCCCCAGGTGAATAGAAAACTTCGAACTGTGGCCTTCTTGCATGACTCTTCTTTTTAATTGTGTCATTTGGTACACACAGTCTATCTTGAAATTTCAGTACATTGTTGTCAAATTTGAACCCTGGTCTCGGTTAAATCTCTCTCTTCGATGATTTTCTTCAAGTAATCATCCAGTTGTTGTTTCTCCTTAATCTCTTCAATCAATGCTGGTTGAGCAGAAATAGCAGCTAAGGTTCCACCTTGTTCCTTCAAAACAATTTCAATCTCAGACTTTTCAAGGTCACAGCAACTCCTTCTGTCCAGTCAGTAAACAGGCTAAGTTCCCAATCGATTTTCGGCTCAAAGCATCGGCAACGGTATTGGCTTTTCCCGGGTGATACAGAATCTGTAGGTCATAATCTTTGATCAATTCAAGCCATCTCCGCTGTCTCATATTCAGTTCTTTCTGGGTGAAGAAATACTTCAGGCTCTTGTGGTCGGTGTATACTTCACATGTTGCCCCATACAAATAGTGACGCCAAATTTTCAATGCAAAAACCACTGCAGCAAGTTCCAGATCATGGGTTGGGTAATTCTTTTCATGCGGTCTCAACTGTCGGGAAGCATAAGCAATAACTCTCCCATTCTGCATTAAAACACATCCCAAACCCTTATGAGAAGCATCACTAAAAACAGTGTAACCATCTGTACCTGAGGGTAGAGTAAGGACCGGTGCAGTTACAAGTCGAGTTTTCAACTTGGAACGCTGTTTCCCTCTGGTCAGTCCAGTCAAATGATATCCCCTTCTGTGTCAACTGAGTCAGTGGTAAGGCAATTTTGGAGAAATCTTTGACAAATCTTCTGTAATATCCAGCCAATCCCAAAAAGCTTCGGACTTCAGTCACGTTTGTTGGTCTAGGCCAGTTCACTATAGCTTCAATTTTCTGCGGATCAACAGAAATTCCATCTTTGCTAATAACATGCCCCAAAAACATCACATGATCAAGCCAAAATTCACATTTAGACAGTTTAGCATACAGTTTCTGTTCCCTTAAGGTCTGCAGGGCAAGTCTTAGATGGTGTTCATGTTCTTCAACAGTCTTAGAATAAATCAGTATGTCATCGATAAATACTACAATGAAATCATCAAGGTACGGTTTAAAAATTCTGTTCATGAGGTCCATAAATGCAGCAGGGGCATTCGTGACTCCGAACGGCATAACTAAAAATTCATAATGGCCATACCTCGTTCTAAAAGCAGTCTTATCAATATCTCCGTTTAACCTTCAGTTGATGGTACCCCGATCTAAGATCAATCTTGGAAAACACTTGTGCACCCTGTAACTAGTCAAATAGATCATCAATACGCGGTAACGGATATTTATTCTTTACAGTTACCTTGTTCAGTCCGCGGTAATCGATGCACAGTCTCAGTGAGCCATCTTTCTTCTTCACAAACAAAACAGGTGCACCCCACGGTGAAGTACTGGGTCTGATAAACTTTTTGTCTAACAGTTCCTGCAATTGCACTTTCAATTCCTTCAGTTCAGTTGGGGCCATTCTGTAAGGAGCTTTAGATATCGGCTGTGTACCCGGAACCACATCCACAGTAAATTCAATTTCCCTGTCGATCAAATTCCCTGGCAAATCATCTGGAAATACATCTGGGAATTCTCTGACTATAGGAATACAATTCATATTAGTTTTAACACTATCATCAGTAGGCACAGTCAGCACAGAACATAGATATCCTTTACATCCCTTTCTAATCAGTTTAACAGCTTTCACAGAAGAAATCAGATACGGAGGAGGTACTACTCCAACCCCATTAAACACAAATTCAGGCAAACCCGGTGGGCGGAAAACTACTTGTTTGGTCACACAATCAATAGTAGCATGATATTTTTGTAACCAATCCATCCCCAATATTACATCAAAGTGATCAATATTCAATGGCAGTAAATCAATAAATAAATGCATATCCCCAACAATAATCTCACAGGCAGGATACATATATGCACATGTCATGGATCCCCCAACAGGTGATGATACAGCTAGCAGATAGTTCATGGGTTCTAAGGGTCTATTCAATTTACGCGAAAAAGCATGCGATACATACGAATGTGTAGACCCTGAATCAATCAACACGTATGCATTTTGAGCACAGATAGAGAGGATACCTGACACCACAGTCTCAGTGTTTTGCACGTCTCCCGGTACTAGGGCAAACACTCGGCCCTGCCTCATAGGCTCTTTTCCGGTAGCTTTGGGGTTAGGCTTTGGTGCTACATTTGATGCTGCTGCGCCTGGGGCAGCTTTACTACCAACTTGCGGAGCAGAAGGGCAGTCTTTAATTCTGTGGCCCACCTTGCCACACCTGAAACAAGCTCCAGAAATCTGATAGCAAACCCCTTTGTGCTTGTTGCCACATATGGAGCAGGGTGGAGTAAATCCACTCCCTTGGCTGGGGCTAGTTGTCGACCCCGTATTCTGTTTCTTGTTTGCAGAGTTATGCTTGCCTTTCTTCCACTTGAACCCATGCCTTTTACCATGCCATTCAGTTGTTGGTGTTTCAGTTTTCAGTGCTTCAATATTTGATTCGGCCATCAAGGCCCTGTCCAGAACACTTACATAAGTTGGCAATTTCAACATGTTGACTCGGTCAAGGATAGCAACATTCAGGCCACCTTCAAATCTCCTGGCCTTTTTGTATTCAGTATCCACCATATGTGGTGCATATCGAGCAAGTCCGGTGAACTTTGTTTCATACTCAGCGACTGACATTGTGCCCTGTTTTAACTGTTCAAATTCCGTGACCTTCCTGTCCCTAACACACTGAGGGAAGTACTTTTCGAAGAAGGCTACTTTAAACTGAGCCCAAGTCATAACTGCATTATCATCACGAGTAAGCATCCACCACCTTCTCGCCTCTTCTTGCAAGGTGAAGGTAGCTAACAGTACTTTGTTTGCCTCCGAACACGGAAACACTTCAAACAGTTTCTTAGTCTCCAAAACCCATGCTTCAGCCTTCAATGGTTCAAGGCCTCCCTGAAAGGATGGCGGTTTCAACTTGCTGAACTTATGAGTCAGTGCGATAATGTCCACCTCATTAGCATTCACATTCTGTACATTCTGTTCCGGTTGCACCGGAGGAGGAGGAGGTGGGGGCTGTTGGTTCGGTTGTTGATCCAGTCTCTCAATTATCAGTCCCATCATTAGTTCGAGTCTGGCCATTCTAGCCTCAGAGGATGATGGTTCAGTTTCATTTGCGGTGTTTGCGTTATCCATTTCACTATAAGCAGTTATAACAGTTATCATGATAAGCGGTTATATAATTAAACAGTTTAACATTTTAACATATATTCAGTCAGTCATAAGCACACACTTTTCAAGTTCATGAGATGCCCTAACTGCTTTTCTAGGACACCCTATAGCTCATTTGGACACGTGTGTGCGGTATAACTCGTGGTTAAGTATCGCTCTGATACCACTCTGTCACGACCCAAACCCGGCCCTATGGGTTTAGCACCGTAACCGGCCAGTAATCCGAGATTACCGAAGGCCTGCTTAACAGTAACACAGTATAACAGAGTTCAGGGCCTGGCGGAAGCCAATACAGTAAATAATTAGTGTCCATTGAGCTGTGAAAATCTGTATGCCAAAAACATTTTTCATACATTCATACAGTTCAAAACAGCACGGCCTATATACAGTCTATACAATCATATACAACCCTTCAGTACGGGGACCTAACCCCTCGATAACAGTACAGTAAACATTCAGTCTATACGATCCGTTCGGTCATTACAAAACAGTGAGACAGTACAAAAAGGGGAAATACTAAAACACCCCTAAGCCTTAGCATAACAGGCTCGGAACCTCGCGGTGAGGCACATTGGCTGGCTTGACAAAACTGGGACTCTACCCCGACGCCTCTAGCTTTGATCCGGTGCCTGTACACCTACATATATATATGAGTAGTGAGCTAAAGCCCAGTGAATAACATAATGTATAAAGAGGTTAAGAATGTAATGTCCTTACAGTAATGAAAACGGTTCATTAAACAGTATTTCAGTCTTTCAGTCAGGACAGTTATACAGTCATATGTGGTACATCCATTAGCATAACAGTAAACAGTAGGTCTTAAAGACCGAACAGTAATGATGGCCAGTCATTCAGTAAACAGTATGGTTCCACAAGGGAACCGACAGAGATCTCCGTAGATCTATCTCAGATGAAATGTTTTTTTTTTTTTTTTGCGTAGATCTATCTCAGATCTGTTCCTATTCGTGTATATCTCTTAAATCACTATGTCTATATAAATGGATCTCTCTCAAGATCTTGTCTCAGATTTGTATCTATACATAGTGATGAGACAACCCAATTAGCAAACTATAATAGAAAGGTACAGTTCAGAACTATTTGGACACATTTTTAAATAACAACCTCTTTCTCAACTAAGCAAACACTAATTCAGAAGTCCTTCTTAGCTTGGAAATCTTTTTGTTTACTGTCTCAAGTTTTAGTTAATTTTTTTTTTGGTGAACATTCCAGTCTGATTCCTATACTACCACACACATAATAGTCCAAAACTAAAAACTTTGTATTGGAATCAAAGAAAGAAAATAAATTGTGTTATACATAATTCTTTATACAAAACTCTTTATCCAAGTTGTTATCACAGTAGGATTCATCAAAATGCTTGCAATTGTTATCAAATAGTGATCATGTTAATCAACGCATTCAAGTTGATTATTAGTGAACAAGAGTTTTCATTCAACAGTAGCTCATTGTAGCTTGCTTTTCGTGCCCCTTTCGGATACGACTAGCCCTACAGTTCGGACTCCCGTGGTTCTGAATCTGATTTCACAAGTGCAATGTGAAATAGTAAAAACACAAAAAGAGCCCAAATCCGGCAATTCTTTTTGAAAAATCGATATTTGAATCAGATGTCAAAAATGGACTGTTTTGCCAGATTACAGAGTCGCCACCTAAATGTTTTTGGAAAATTTAGGAAACCCGAGACTTGTGCGAAAGACCACTTGTCCGTCATCACCAAACTGTCTCAGCTCCGGAACTTAGGTACGAGAGGAGAAGGTCATGAATTGAGCACCCCACTCGCCCGATCAAAGATCGGCCTCTACTAATCATGACGTGATTCTTATTTACATTATATGCTTTTGTTTCGTTTATTAGTTATTTTTACTATGTGACACACACAAGTATAGACTAATTTGCAAAAGTTGGAACACTTTGATTTCATGTTTTATTTGAAAAATTGTTTTAATACGTGTCACTTAAAAATGTGAGTTTGTATGCACATTAACCAATTTTGTCCCAATTTTCGCAATTAGCCTTCATCCATCGGCATTAAAAGAGTTATATCATTTAAGCATTTGGCCTCATGGAAAGTATGTTTTACATGCAACAATCACACGCAATGCAAGATGCTAAAGCAATAAACGCTCACCTAGTACTCAAAGGCAAGCCAAACAAAGCAAAATAATTAGAAAATATGCATGTTCCTAAACGATACAATGTGACTAATGCAACGCACACATTTATGTAATTTTTTTAATAGGCTCGGCTATGAGCATGGTATATGATCCAATTCAAGGCATGCGATAAATCACATCTTCAAGCAATGAATTTGAAATTAACATTGGTTAGTATGATGAGTCGAATCCAAATGTACATGAAACGAGTGTATGCAAACATGGAAATGCTAAATAAACATGATGCTCTATACTACCATCATAAGTGGGTAAATAAAGGGGAGAAAGAAATGGGGATTAGAAAACATACACGCTTATTACATACTTACCCTCACACAAGAGTGTGTGTACCAAGCCCGCGGGGGACCTCGCTACAGCTCGGACTCGATTTGTGTCACGGTTCTTAATCTTGAACCAAAGAGTCCAAATCCGGCAAATCGTTTTGGAAAACAGATTTTTTTGAAAGAAGTGCCAAACATGGACTGCTTTGCCAGATACAGAGTCGCCACCTAAATATTTTATTTTTTTGGGAAATTTAGGAAACCCTGACTCGGTGCCAAAGGCCACGTGTCCGTCATCACCAAAGTTGCCTCGGCTCGGGAACTTGGGTACGATTGGGGAAGGTCACTTCGTGAGCACCCCCGCTCGCCCGGCCAAAGACCGGCCTCTACTAACCATGATATCTTATTTTGAAAACATTGTGAGTTCTTAAACCGGTTATTAGCCTAGGTTACTATGTGATGCTCGCAGCAAACAAGTATAGACTGGGCCGCCTGAATTGGAACAAAACATTTCATGTTTGTTTGTTTGAAAATGGTTTGATGGTGCTACCCGGAGGTAGGCTAAGACGTGGATTTGCCACCCTCAGGTGGGCTTAGAAAACATGATTTTGCCACTATCTAGTGGGCTTAAAACAAACAGTCAATGATTTATTCCACTTCAAATAACTCAACCTCTACCCACAGGCATTCAAGGCAATTATATCACATAAGCACATAGCCTCATGGTAAGCATGCTATTCATGGCAGTCACTCACACGCATGCAAGGATGCTAAAGCATAAAACTCACCGAGTACTCCAAGCCAAAACAAAACCTCGTTAGAAATCCATGCATGGTTCCTAAATATACAGAAAATGCCTAATGCAACACATGCAAAGATGCAAACTATAGCAGGCTCGGCTGTCCTAAACATGGGATATGAAATGCTACAGCTATCACGTATTCAATTTGGAATTGAAATACAAATGCAGTTTGTATGATGCGCCGAGCCCGGTGCGTGCGAAACAGATGAATGATGCAAACATGCTGTCATACTGTATGCTAATTGAAATATGCCCTAATCTAACCATCATAAGCAGGTAAATAAAAGGGAAGAAAGACGCGGGGTTGGAAGACATACATCATACTCACCCACACTTATTACAATTATGCCCTCGCACAGAGGGTCCGAATAAATAATACAGTCCGAATAAAAGAATAGTACAGTCCGAATAATACAGATTCCTAATTAATTAACAGATTAAACTAAGAAAACGGTAAACTGGCATGCAAGCCAGGGACTGCCTCACTTCCGCTGAATGATGTATGCTGGGCTGCCTTTGCGCGGAAATCCACTGGGATGCCCCAATTAGCCTCTGTTTGCAATGTTTCTCGAAATGCGTGCCAGACTCTGAAAAGTTGCTGATTCTTCATTTTGCTGCAACAGAGAGCAGGAAAGGGGCACATCAATGCATTTCACAAATATATGCATGCCTCGATCCTCGTGCCACCAATCACGCATAACGATGCATGATGGCCGAGGAGTCGGATCGCACAACTCAATATAGGATGAATGCAGATGAATGCTACAACAAAACCTAACTCCATCATGGGTAATCCGGAGTGTCGGTGACTTGGGAATTGAGACCCGTTCCGTCACTCGGAGTACGAAACGTGCCTCGTTTCCCGTGCCCGGGCTAACTCCTATCCCGAACACGATGCAATATGCATGATATGCATGAATGCAACTAAAATACAATCCTAGCATGCACAATGCTATGAAAATGAGATGCCTCGAAATGCGTGCACACGGGCACGCAAACCGAGGCGATGATCCTAAGGCATGAAATGGCATACGCAATGCCGATTGGACTTACACTAACACGAGTGGACCCCAGCTACACTCACATAAGAAGCCGGCGGATGAAAATGGAGCGCCTCGAAATGCGTGCACACGGGCACGCAAACCGAGGTGATGGCCGTAAGGCATGAAATGGCATGGAAATGATATGCAATGAGATTAAAATAAGATGTCTCAAAATGCGTGCCCACGGGCACGCAAACCGAGAAAATAGCATACGAAATGCAACAGGACTAAAATGAGATATGCGATGCAATATGGGCTTACACCAACGTGAGAGAGCCTCAGCTATACTCACACGGGAGGCCAATGGATGAAAATGAGATCCCTCGAAATGCGTGCACACGGGCACGCAAACTGAGGCAATTGGCATACGCAATGCGATGAGACTAAAATGGCATAAACAATGAAATGTGGGCTTACACTAACATGAGGGAGCCTCAGCCACACCCACGTAAGAGGCCGTGAGATGAAAATGAGATGCCTCGAAATGCGTGCACACGGGCACGCAAACTGAGGTAATGGCATACGCAATGCGATGAGACCAAAATGACATACAGAATGCAAAATGGACTTACACTAACATGAGTGAGCCTCAGCCACACTCACGTAAGAGGCCGATAGATGAAAATGGAGCGCCTCGAAATGCGTGCACACGGGCGCGCAAACCGAGGCGATGGCATTAAGGCATGAAATGACATAGAAAATGATATGCAAACATGCAAATGGAATTTCAGCACTCACAAATGATGCAAAACAGTCCCGAAAGGTGGGGAAATGACACCAAAGGCACGGAATGGTCCCGAAATGCGATATTAAGCGCCCGGAATGGCCTATAGCTATACAATGCATGCATAATATGGACATGGAATGAAAATACAGTAGCAAGGCAGCCCCAAGACAAGCATTTTTCAGTCACAAAAAGGGCTAAACAGCAAGCATATATAGGATTAAGCAAGAATGCAAAAATGGCCCCGTAAGAGGGGTATTGAAGCAAGTGATACATGCGATGCCCAAATGGAAAAGTACCCTTCTACAACACTGATGAGGGACTAAAAATACGAACATTTACAGTAGATGACATCCCCCAACTCAGTATGAAAACATGCTAAAAATGTCATGCAAGAACTAGGATACATAAGGCTATAACATGAGGTACCCCAAACATTCATCAAACCAGAAAATAACCTTAATGAAATATGAAAATAAGATCAAAATATGACTCTTTCCAGTTCTGATGATGGCCGAAAACAGAAGCTAGATAAGCTTAAGAAAGCGTGCAAAAATGGGGGCCAAAGAGGGATATAAAGACAAGCACAACATGGAGACCCCCAACAAGGTTGATCCCTTCTACAATGTTGTATATGGACACAAAATAAGCTTATTCACAGTTCATGACATGCTCCAAAACAGACTACATGTAGGTCAAAAAAATCATGCAAATTTACGGTAAATTGGAGGAATTGTGAAGCAAGTGCATGATAGAGGGGCCAAACAGGGTTGAGCCCTTCTTCAATGTTGAAGAGGGGCTCAAAATAGGCCCACTCACAGTTTAAATTATGCTCGGAAACAGATCACATGTAGGCCAAATATTCAATGCAAAATAATGGCATATAAGATGATATTGAAACAAGTGCACCATAGAGGGCTCAAACAGGGTTGAGCCCTTGAACAAACATGAAGAATAGCTCAAAATAGACCTAGTTTCAGTTAAGGTCGGAGCCTAAAACAGTGAGAAAATAGGGTTAAGAAAAGAAGCAAGAAAATGCTACAAAGAGAGGGATGGAGACTTACCCTTGAAGACTACACTTTTGCTACCTCTTGGCTTGAGGAAAGTTGCTTCTAAGCCTCTGAAGAGCCCCTCCTTGCTGCTGGAAATGGAGTGGTGATGGTGATGCTTGGTGATGATGAAGAAATGGCACTAAGCTTAGGGAAAATGAGAGAGATAGAGATGGAGGTGTGTATGTTTGCTCAAGCCAATTTTTCTAACCCTAGGGACAGAGCTGGGAGGCTCCTTATATGGACAAAAGGAGGGGTGTAAAGGTGGAGGGAAATGCACCCAAGCTTTCCCTCCTAAAATATCCCCCGGATACAGATATTTTCTGGGGGAAACAGCTATACAGCTGTAAAGTATGCACTGAGGGAAGCATGGCCGGCCATGTATTTTTGTTGCAGGTGGCCGGCCGGCCACCCCCCATGGCCGGCCGGCTAGGGGTCAAAAAGGTCATGTTGAATTAATGGCCGACCACCAAGTATTGGTGTCCTCCCATGTCTCCTGATCACAACCCTGTGGTTCAAATTTGACAACTCTAAAACAGGAGAGAGAATAGGCCAATTTAAAGAGGGGTTCAAAAGGGTCAAGTTGAGTTATTGGTCGGCCATATGTTTTTAGGGTCCTCCCATGTGTGTACATCACAAATATGTGGTTTTGGCTCGAAGAGAATGGCCCTAGGGTGTTCAACATTAGCTCGGAAGTGAGAAAAACGGGCGCCGGGGGGCGCCGGAGGAGCATAACTGCTTGCTGAGACAATTACTAGCCTCCCACCCTCCAGTGATCTTCCTAGTGATAAAACAGAGGTACCTGCCAAAAATGAACGAAAACCGATGCAAAACGAATGCTCGGGGACCAAAACACGCAGTTCGGGGTCCCGAAAATAGGCCGTTAAGCACCGAAAGTGGCATTCGGCCACGAAGTGGGTGTCTAAGACCCCAGTGTCCCTCGAAAGGGAGTAAATGAGATGCATGCCAAAAACCGGAGGAACTGGAGATGGTTGGGTGGTCCCGAACCGAGGTACACGGCCTGACGGCTCTGAAAACCGGGAACCGGGCTCCGAAATGGGCAAAATGGCCTACGGCCACGAAATGTAGCCCACGGCCACTGAGAGATGGTCTACAGGACCTCTTCCTCCCCTCAGGAAAGAAAACAGAGAAAACCGAGTCCAGTTCGCAAACCGAGGCAAGGTACCGAAGAGAGTTCGGAAGTCCGGAGGCAGGGCGCACAGCCGCGACTCTAAGACTTCTGAACGAGCACAATATGCAACATCACCGAGCGCTCAATTGGTGACGTCTGAGTCTTAAGGTCGGTCAAAAATGGGGTGTCTACAGTGTGCGAATAAATGTCCAAATGTTCGAATTTAAACTAATTATTACAAATTCGAATGAATGAATTGAGCTAAACTACCTACCTATTTCAAGGTTGGAACAAATAATAAATGAATAGCTAAACTATCTAATTTATTACAACAAAGGCATTATGATAATGAGCAATAAACTAGCAATCTAACTAAACAATACTAATAACTACGACAATAATTAATTACGACAAAGCTAATAATTAATTACAACAATAATAATTACGAAAAAGCTAATAATTAATAAATAAAAAAAATTAATCTAAGCAACCATGAGATACAAGGATTGTATGCACAATGCCCAAAAACTGCTCTGTGTACCCAGATTGCTCTGCCTCACCTTCAGCCACTGTTCTCTGTTTTCTACAAAACATTTTGTTTACCAATCATTGGGAGCTGACCGGCTCCAAATGAGCTCCGGCTGGACCCAAAGACTGCCAGTCGGCACTAAATTTTATGTCAAAAAATGTTTTGCGCTCTGAGGTGAGAACAGTGTAGACAAAGCCTTTCTAGGCCCTATTTGTCCTCTCTGCTCTTTTTTGACATGAAAATTCTCAAGAGAAGAATGAAGTCATTACCAAGACCATCAATGAGCAAGTTGATTGCTTGATGATTTCGGACATAAGTTTGGACAAAAATTAAGGAATGCAATGAACAATGACCCCCACTCTCTTTTATCGTGAAATGAGCTCAAAGAGGGAGGTAGAGACGCTTCAAGGTTCATCAAAACATCAACCCTTAACTCAATGAATTCGGCATAATGTTCGGCTGAACCCAAGCAATATAACTCATGTTCTTTATGTTGGTTGATTTGTTTTAAGCCAAATTCATTAGTCTTTGCCATTCTTTAATCCATTTGTCCAAGGTGATGATTACGTCCACTAAATCAGAAGCAAGTCAAATGAGAAGTGATTCTCAACATAAAAGAAAGACCATGCCGTTGACGATGAACCTCTGTGGAGATTAAGCCATTAAGCATAGATCTCTAGCTCATGTTTTGAACAACCATCAACCGGTTGAAACAAGAAATGAATGGTAAATTGATTATTAAAATGAGGCTCTAAACATGGAAATTAAACAAAGAAAGGCCAAGAACAACATACAACAAGCTATATATACGAACTTATGAGACAACAAGCAAACTAATCAAAGCATGAACTAATTAAATAACCTAGGACAACCCTAAAACAGCCCATAATAGGTGAAAAACAGTTGCTCAAAGTTCATGAAAAGAGCCCAAAAAGCTAAACAATAAGCAAAGAAAATAAGATTAGTAAGCAAGAACAAGGAGGGGTGGCTAACCCCTCCACCTTTGAAACCTTAAAACATGATTTTTGACCTCTTTTAAACTCCGAAAATCAATTTGGAAAGCAAAGAAAATGTTGTAAAGCAAGGGTTTGAGCTATAGGTGAAGGTGCAAGAAAGAGTGTTAACTCTCTCTACCCTTTGGTAGCTATCCAAACCCAAGCTTAAACACTTACAATGGATTCAAGACAACATAAAATCACAAGAAATAGATAGCAATAGACAGAACAAGAAGTAAAAGAGAAGGTGACAAGCTTATACCTCTCAAAGAAGTAAGATTTTGTTTGTAACACAAACTTGGTTCAAGCCCACTCTCAAGGTTGAATTTTGATTCACAAAGCTTAACCAAGGTTCTAAGGTTATGATCTAAGGTGATGTATGGTGTATGGATATTGATCAAGAGAGATAGGTTGGCTCAAATATGACTTGTATGGAAAGAAGGAGGTCTCTCTTGTGTGTATAAATTCTTTAGAATTTTTTCAGCCCTAAAAACAGAGGTATCATCTCGTTTTTATAGAATTCAAGCAAAATAGATCAAAAATATCTTCAAAAATGAACAGCTGACCCATTCCCGCCCAGAACAATGTTTTTCGCTATTGAGTGCCAGCCGGCTCCCAATGGCTACGACCGGTGCCCAAAGTTTTTCCCTGTTCCACTGGTTTAAACTCAATGTAGGGTGGCATGATGTTCAGTAATGAATTTGTGGGGCAAAGACAGTATGAATATGAAGGGTTTGGGATTGGTTTTGGAGTGCGAGCTTACGTTCCTTCGTTGAGACTTCGAATCACACTCAACACGATTTCATCATCGAGTGCACGGGCTAAAGCATCAAAGTCTTGCGGGCGGTCAAAAATGTGGTGTCTACACTCATCAAAATCTTTTTCTTAGCAATAGCTTTGTTCATAATCAACATAATTTTTAAAGAACTCATATTATGCATATATACAAAGATTACACAGTTGGAACAATCTTCTGTGTAAACAAAATAAATTGAAACAATTCAAACAAAATAAAATAGAGCTTACAGTATTTATTTTGTAGAACCGAATAAATAATTCAAAGACCAAGTCGAGTGTGTGACACTCTGTCCTTAAGACAGATTCGCCTCGCTACGGTGCTTACGGTTGAGTGGCGTCTATTTCCCAGGATACAATGATCTTCACAAAATTGTTGTAGCACACCAAACAAATTTGTACGGCGAACTAGAACCTTGTGTTTTTACTCTCTAAATTTTATTCTAAAACTAAAATGAAGAATAATGCACAAAATAAACTCTGGACAGCAAAGATGGGATTTGCAGACTGATTTTCAGATCTATAACACTGCTGGAATGATGGTATTTATAGGCACAACAAGTCCTGTCCGAATAGGTGTGAATCTATCCAACAGATTCAGATTTGAATTTGAACAGGTACTGTTTGAAAACTGGATCTGACCGTTGCTTTGAACAAATTTTCAAACAATTTGAAAAAGGATCCGTTGGTTGGTGGAACAGTTTCTAAACTATTGGAATACTTTTATTAAACTATTTGAATAGTTTAATCAATTTTAGGAAACCACTTTAGGAAACCAAAAATAAATTTATATTTAAATTAAATTCCCACAATAATTTTTATTGAAAAAATTCAAATGAACTTTGTCTAAAAAAAATTAATGTTAAACCTGAAAACGACGTCAACTTCCTATTCACTCATAAATGGTTTTGACGTTCCGTCTTCACCGTGTGACTTGCCACGTGACAAGGAACACGTCACCTCTTCGAACCCACCCCAAAAGACGTTTGGGGCCCACTCAATTTTGGCCTCAAAGTTGGCCCAAAAAAAAAAAAAAACCATATAAAATACCATTTTTCCAACAATCCCCCACATGAATGGAATTTGACGGAGAGAAAATGCAACAACATGATCTATTACAGAGAGTACAAAAATTGGAAATATTCTGCAAAGGATAGGTAGCTTTTGGCTTTGAACCTTCTCTTGTGAGACACTATCGGATTTACTAGATAACCAGTGAACAAGATGTCTTGAACTGTTCAGCCGTTTGTGTAAACCAAGACAATAGAACTCACATAGTATATTCCCAGACACAGTTTAGTTCTCACTATTGTGTTCATTTTGGCCCTGAACAACCTGGTCTTTCATGAGTGCTTTAGAGAATTGTAGCCCTTCACAAATCTCATAGAACCGGCCCAGTTCACACTCATATAGGTGATTCTTATAAAGAGTATCCTGCCATACTCCACTAGGTTTACCTAGATATAAGAATCATTAAAATTTTACTTAACCTCAAACGCTGCAGATATCACTATTTCATCAAAGAAATGGGTAGGAGTTAGACTCCCCAGTGATCCTTCTAAGTCATTCACAACTCGGTTGTCCCTTTGAACCTAGATCTTGGGATCTCCAGTCAACTAGGTTGGGTTGCTGTTGTGGTAACTCTTATTTAATAAGCTTAAGTCCCATTCCCCTCGATGAATTCTCAACTAACTCTCTTGCTAACCCTTTGGTTAGTGGATCTGCTATGTTGTTTTTAGACTTCACATATTCAATGGAAATAATTCCATTAGAGAGTAGTTGTCTTACGGTATTATGTCGACGACGAATGTGTCTAGACTTACCGTTATACATATGACTCTGTGCTCTACCTATTGCTGATTGACTATCGCAATGTATGCATATAGCAGGCACCGGTTTTGGCCACATTGGAATATCTTCAAGGAAGTGGCGAAGCCATTCTGCTTCTTCCCCTGCTTTGTCTAAAGCTATGAATTCTTTTCCATAGTAGACCTAGCAATACAAGTCTGTTTGGAAGATTTCCAAGATACAGCCGCCCCACCAAGAGTAAAGACATACCCACTGGTGGACTTTGAGTCTCTAGTATCCGATATCCAATTTGCATCTGTCACGACCCAAACCCGCCCCTATGGGTTTAGCACCGTAACCGGCCAGTAATCCGTGATTACCGAAGGCCTGCTTAACAGAAGAACAGTAAAACAGGGTACAGGGGCATGGCGGAAGCCAATACAGTAAATAAACGATGTCCAATGAGCTGTGACAGTCTGTATGCAAAAAGACTTTTCATACATATATACAGTCGGTGACCAAACAGTATGCACGTCATAACAGGACAGTCTATACAGTCTATACAGTAAACAAAACAGTTACAGAGACAGACGGGGAATATTAAAACACCCCTAAGCCAAAGCTTGAACGGGCTTGGAACCTTACGGTGAGGCACAGTGGTTGACTGACGAAACAAAAGCTTGCCTGACGTTCCTAGCAGCGGTCCGGTGCCTGAACACCTACATATATATATATATATATGAGCAGTGAGCTAAAGCCCAGTGAATAACATAATGCGTAAAGAGGTTAGCAAAGAATGTCCCTTCAGTATTTTAACCAATCGTTTGCCTTGGTAAATCAGTTATACGATCGGTGGCTTACATTTCATGCCATATCAGTCATTTAGAAATCATAGTAATCGTACGTGGCACATCCGTTAGCAGAACAGTACAGTAGTATTAGTGTCAGTACAGTGACAGTATAGTAGCAGTAACGGTACAATGCAGTAACAGTACGGTAGCAGTACAGTAGCAGTAACAGTAACAGTGCAGTAACAGTAACATTTCAGAAAACAGTACAGTACTTATGGACTCAAGAGGTGTCTCGCACGGGTTCTAGAGGTGGCTCACACTGTAACACTTAGTTCCGTACAGCACTTTGTTCCAGGTTTCACAGATTAGCTTTAAGCCCAGATTTTACATATGTATGGACTCAAGAGGTGTCTCGCACATATTCTAGAGGTGGCTCACACTGTAGCACTTAGTTCCGTACAACACTTTGTTCCATATCAGAAATACAGAATGGCCTCTGGCCTAACAGATCAAACAGTGAATGATGGCCATCATAACAGTAACAGAAGTTCCAAGATAAGAACTGACAGAGATATCTATGACAGTAACAGTACAGTACAGTAACAGTAAGTTGCTATGGATGCCACGAATACAGTCCATAATTAAGATATTCAGTTCATTTAGTAGACAGTATTTCCTTCAGAAACAGTTCAGTTGGTCGTTCATAAAATAGTCATAATTGAACACATCTTTACAACATTGTTACTCACAGAGTTCTGGGCTACAGATGAGCTAGAGTGTCTCCAGATGCCAACCCTACACAATTACAGATTGAACACACACTAAGCTACACAGTTGGGAAAATCAATAACTTAATCCCTAATTTGCCTTGTGTGGTTCTACATCAATATCCTCCTTAAGATGCATGAAACATGCCCTAGGAATGCCTAGGATGGAAAGAGGATGCAAAGATGCACTCAGAAAACATTTTCAGAATTTTCAGAAAACAGGGGTCCCGCTCGAGCATGACTAACTCCACTCGAGCGGACATGCAATAAAAGGTTTCCGCTCGAGCGCCAACTTCCCCTCGAGCGGACCAAAAAGTACTGATGGGTGAAATTTACGCTCGACGCCGCTCGAGCGTGTCACCCAATCCTCCGCTCGAGCGTACATCCTCCGCTCGAGCGGACTGTAAAACAGTGCAAGATGCTGGGAGCTCGATTTCCCCGCTCGAGCGGCACTTCCCCCGCTCGAGCGGACGACCAAAATCTGGAAAATCCATATTCGAACTCCAAGTTCAAAACTCAAGTTTCAAATACCAAATTCGATCCTCTTGGGCCAAATCTCTGGAAAACATTTGTAAACACTAGAATGACATGATTCGAAAGTCAATTTGAGAAATCAAAGCCCAAGGGTGTTTCAATCAAACTCCTTTTCAAACCCATTTCAAATCAAATTTCATGAACATGATACAAACATGACATGCATGAACTTAAACAACTTCAAGGCCCCAGATACTAGTTCAAATGAGCCTATAACTTCAAAAACAAGATGATTTCATGAACCTTAGCTAGAACTTGGACATGCATGTAACAATTTCCATGAAATCAACTCAAACTTCAACAATACAAACATGCATGCAATTAGCTAGCTTCCAAGCTTCAAATCATGCTCTAAAGAGCCACTTCTTTTCAAAACAAGATGAAATCATGGATTTAAACATAATCAAGAGCATGCATGCAACATTTTTCCATGAAAACACTCTAAAACTCTTCAATATACACATGCATGCAAGATTAGAGCTACAATTCAACAATTTGGCACCATTTCTAGACTCAACTCTTCAATTAACATGGAACATGCAAGGACTAGCTTGAATGCATGAATAAGATGGCAATTACTCTATCTTAAGTCTCCAATTATGAGTCTAGGAGTTCAATGTTGCTATCACTCTTCAATTCTTCCAAGATTCAAGCTAACTCACAATGAAATCAAGATGAATCACTCTTTTAGGTCCCTCTCTCTCTCTAGAGTCGGTTTTGAGCTCTCCAAATGAGTTGATGAAAAGTTTTGTTGAATGCTTAATGAGGCTAAAAAATGTTATAATAAAGGGTCCACTAACATGGCAATTCCGTAAATAAGGCAACTTTGATTTAGTTTATTTTAATCTAATTTAATCATACCAAATCGATTTTCAATTAAATATACCATTAATTCACATTAATTCCAATGATCATAAAACATTGATCCAGTTCCGATTCGGCCGCCGATAAGGCCTTCAATTTACAGTTTAAATTACAGAACATGAACAGATCGATTAACGATCGACAGATAGAAAATGCATTTAAACAGTTACAGTCAATCAATCAGTCTCGGATCTCAGTCAGTCAGTTCAGTATTTCAATCAATTCAATTATCAATCATAATCAGTCTCAGTTTAGCAGTAATCAGTGCTTAATCAGTAATTAGTGGTGAGGGTTATTACAGCATCACAGTATCCTTCAAGTACTGCTGGATATCTAGTAAAATTCAGCCCAATTTTATGAGTGAATCGGAGATATCTTAGAACCCTTATAATTGCTTTACAGTGTTCTACTCCCGGATTACTCGTATATCTACTTAATTTACTTACTGCATAAGCTATATCTGGGCGAGTGCAGTTCAACAAGTACATTAAGCTTCCAATAATTTGGGCATACTCTACTTGAGAAATACTTTCCTGTATATTCTTAGAAAGATACAAATTTACATCTACAGGTGTTCTAGCAAGATGATCATCATCTTTGCTGAATTTGTCAAGTATTTTCTCAATGTAATGAGATTGTGACAAAGCATAACCTTCTGATGTTTTGGTAATTTTCATACCAAGAATTACATCAGTAATGCCCATGTCCTTCATGTCAAAATGTTTATTCAACATTTTCTTGGTAGTTTTAATCATATCATTATTACTACCTATGATGAGCATATCATTTTCATAAAGATACACAATGACATAACTTTTGTCTGTGTTTTTAATATAAACACATTTGTCACACTCATTAATTTTAAATCCATTTGACATCATTGCCTTGTCAATTTTCTCATGCCATTGCTTTGGCGCTTGTTTTAAACCATATAATGATTTAACCAATTTACATACTTTCTTTTCTTTTCCTGGAATAGAAAAACCTTCTGGCTGTTCCATGTAAATTTCTTCATTTAACTCACCATTCAAGAAAGCGGTTTTCACATCTATTTGATGAATTTCTAAATTGTATAAAGATGCAATGGCAACCAGCATTCTAATGGATGTTATTCTAGTAACCGGTGAGTATGTGTCAAAGTAATCAAGACCTTCTTTTTGTCTAAACCCTTTGACCACAAGTTTAGCCTTGTATTAGTCTATTGATCCATCCGCTTTCAATTTTCTTTTGAAAATTCACTTATACCCAAGAGGTTTACAACCTGGTGGCAAATCTACCAATTTCCAAGTGTGATTTTGCAAGATGGATTCGACTTCACTATTGATAGCTTCCTTCCATAAATGAGCTTCAAGACTGGACATAGCCTCTTTAAAAGTTAAAGGCTCATTTTCTAACAAAAATGTTAGAAAATCTGGACCAAAAGATTTTGAGGTTCTAGCACGTTTACTATGCCTAGGTTCATCTTCCTCATTTTGTCTAACTCTTGCTCTGTTCTTGATCATGTTCTTGATTCTGACTAGTAATGCATCATGAGATTTTTTATTGTTACTAGTCTCTTGTCCAGTCTTATTTGGAAATACATGTTCAAAGAATGATGCATTCTGAGACTCAATAATAGTATTTACATGCATTTCGGTATGTTCTGATTTATGAATCAAAAATCGATATGCACTACTATTCTTAACATAACCAATGAAAATGCAACCAATGGTCTTAGGACCTATCCTAGTCTTTTTAGGACTAGGAATAGCCACTTTAGCCAAACACCCCCACACTTTTAAGTATTTGTAGGATGGTACTCTTCCATGCCACAATTCATAAGGTGTTTGATTCACTTTCTTTCGGGGTACTTTATTTAAAATATAATTAGCAGAAAGTATTGCTTCCCCCCACAAGTTCTGAGGTACCAGAACTGATTAACATGGCATTCATCATTTTTTTTAAAGTCCTATTTTTCCTTTCAGCAATTCCATTTTGCTGAGGTGAGTAAGGAGCGGTGGTTTGATGAATTATTCCATTTCTTTACAAAACTCACCAAAAGGTATTCATATTCACCACCTCTATCACTTCTTAGTTTTTTGATTTTCTTACCAAGTTGATTTTCAACATTTTTATATATAAATGAAAGTTTCCAAAGCTTCATCCTTGGTTCAAATTAAATAAACATAACTATATCTAGTATAGTCATCTATAAAAGTGATAAAATACTTTTTCCCACCTCTAGTTTGAATTGATTTAAAATCACAAATGTCACTATGAATTAATTCAAGTGGTTCCGTACTTCTTTCAATTGAATGAAAAGGAGCTTTGGATAATTTTGCCTCAACGCAAATTTCACATTTATGATTTGAATCAATGTCAACTTTAGGTAAACATTCCATATTAATTAATCTACACAAAGATCCATAATTAACATGTCCTAGTCTACCATGCCATAAATTTGAAGACTTAAGCAAGTAAGAAGAAGATGTATTATTATTAATAACTGAAGGTACAACGGTCATTACATTTAACTTAAAAAGGCCATCAGACATGTAACCTTTTCCTACATACATCCCATTCTTAGTAAATACAAATTTATCACTCTCAAATATTAGCCTAAACCCATTCTTAGTCAACAAAGATCCGGAAACAAGATTCTTGCGAATGTTCGGTACATGCAGCACATTGTTGAGAGTGAGTTCCTTTCCAGATGTCATCTGAGAACAATCTTCCTTGTCCTTCAACTTTGGAAGTTGAGGAGTGCCCATAAAAAGTTGTTCACCATTGTCCACTGTAGAATAAGATGTGAACATCTTTTTGTCGGCACAGATATGGCGAGTAGCACCAGTGTCCACCCACCATTCTTTAGGATTTCCGACAAGATTTGCCTCGGAAACAACTGCAGAAAGATTGATGTCATCTATACCATTGGAAATCTTGTCCACTTCGGTCATATGGGCTTGAGCAGGCTTCTTTCTTGTTCTTCTTTTGCTTTTGCCTTTGCTACGACAATCTTTAGCCTGATGTCCCTCTTTGTCACAGATGTAACATTTGCCATAAACTTGTACTTTTTATTTTCCTCCCCTTTAGAGTCTTGTAATGAACTTTTTCCAGAAGACTTTCGTTTCTTGGTTTTTGAAGCATGTTCCACCACATTTGCCTTAGACTCCATAGGATGCTTACCAGCCCGCTTTTCAGAATTGCGATTGTCCTCCTCAATTCTCAAACGCACAATTAATTCTTCCATAAACAGTTCTTTGCGCTTGTGTTTGAGGTAGTTCTTGAATTCCTTTCAGCCTTATGGTAATTTTTCAATTAAAGCTGCAACTTGGAAGGATTCACTGAGAGACATGCCTTCTGCTGAATGTCAGTAGAATGATAATGTGGAAATCTTGAACTTGGCTGATCACAGATTTGAATCAACCATTACAAAATCCAAGAATCTGCCAACCACAAATTCTTTGAGCTGGCATCTTCCGTTTTGTATTTTTTCTCCAAAACTCTCAAAGTCCTTTGCTGTCTTGAAAGGACTGTAGACGTTGTATAATGTTGTCAAGTCCATCAAGATGTAGTTCCGGCAAAGAAACGTACGTTTCCAGGCATCAACCGCAGCAACCACTTGCCGATCGGTTTCATCCTCTTCAAAATAAGAGCATCCTCACGGAGAAACGAGCCAGGTTCAGAGTTTAAAATGAACAACATTTTCTGTACCATATTTTAAAATCAGTTCCTGAGAACTTCTCTGGCTTTTCACCGTGATTTACAGGTACTGTCACAACAGGAGAGGGGTTGGCGTCATTATAGCCACCACAGTAGTACTTGTTTGGGCATTAGTTTCAGTAGCTATCAATTCTAATTTATAAAACAAAATTATAATTAGAATTTATACTACACAGAAAATTAAACCAAATTCACAGAATTAAATTCTGTAAAAATAAAAGAAACAAGAATGTAATTTTTATTTTTCAATTAATTTGGAAATAAAATAAAATTTATTTAACCAAATTAATTTCACACAGAAAATTAAATTCTGTAACACTTCAATAATTAAAAAAAACTGAAACAGAATTTTTAAATTAATGAACACTCAGAAATAAATTAAGAAAACCAAAATTAATTTCTGACAAAATTCCACAATATATATTCTGAATTGTTAATGACACCAGTATATTATTACTAATTGTCAAAGAAAAGAGACAGTATATTACTACTATCTGTCAAATAGCATATAACTACTATTTGTTTTTCCAACCAGAATATTAATTTATAAATTCACAGAAAATAATTTTCTTTAAAAGAAGAAAAAGAAAAGGAAATAAACGAATAATTCTGTAAACAGAATAATTCAAATTTGTATTAAGATTGTTGGAACAATCTTCTGTGTAAACAATATAAATTGAAACAATTCAAACAAAATAAAATAAAGCTTACAGTATTTATTTTGTAGAACCGAATAAATAATTCAAAGACCAAGTCGAGTGTGTAACACTCTATCCTTAAGACAGATTCGCCTCGCTACGGTGCTTACGGTTGAGTGGCATCTATCTCCCAGGATACAATGATCTTCACAAAATTGTTGTAGCACACCAAACAAATTTGTACGGCGAACTAGAACCTTATGTTTTTACTCTCTAAATTTTATTCTAAAACTAAAATGAAGAATAATGCACAAAATAAACTCTGGACAACAAAGATGGGATTTGCAGACTGATTTTCGGATCTATAACATTGCTGGAATGATGGTATTTATAGGCACAACAAGTCCTGTCCGAACAGGTGTGAATCTGTCCAACAGATTCAGATTTGAATTTGAACAGGTACTGTTTGAAAACTGGATCTGACCGTTGCTTTGAACAATTTTCCAACAATTTGAAAAAGGATCGTTGTTGGTGGAACAGTTTCAAACTATTGGAATACTTTTATTAAACTATTTGAATAGTTTAATCAATTTTAGGAAACCACTTTAGGAAACCAAAATAAATTTATATTTAAATTAAATTCACACAATAATTTTTATTGAAAAAATTCAAATGAACTTTGTCTAAAAAAAATTAATATTAAACCCGAAAACGACGTCAACTTCTTATTCACCATAAATGGTTTTGATGTTCTTTTTCACCGTGTGACTTGCCACGCGACAAGGAACACATCACCTCTTCGGACCCACCCCAAAAGACGTTTGGGGCTCACTCAATTTTGACCTCAAAGTTGGCCAAAAAAAAAAAAAACCATATATAAAACATAATACAATATAAAGTTGTTTTAACACCAAAGAGATATGATTTTTAGACCCTTAATTTGTCCTAGGTTAATTATCAACATTTGGCATTATTGGGAGCATTGCAACTAATAATAACTACTATTAGACAATGTATTAATATTTTTATGGGGCTGTATCAGACAATTTAGCAATAATTTCATGACAACAAAAGAGAAACCATTAGTGATAGCCTTTTAGAAAAATATTTTTATTTTTTCTGTACATAAGTTGCTAACTTTTCATTGAGTAAGTTAGCGGTACTCTCGGATCACCATGTGGTATTATCTACGTCATGATTCAATTACGGGTGGGACATGGTGACTCCCTTTCTTAATCATTAGTTGATAATTTAATACAGTACAAAAAAGCAATTGGGTAAAAATTTATATAGAACAAAGCAATTATAGAGAATAGATAAGCATCCAGTCCGTTGCAAAAAATTCAATCATACATAGCCTTCGCTTGGAATGTGGGTTGATTTTTTGATTATTTTAACCTGAAGTTAAAAAGTCTCGTTTGGAATAATTTTTTAACTTTTTTAACTTTTATGAGAGAAAAAATAAAATTATTATGATTTGGATATAACATTTTACTTTATTAGACTAAAAAGTCTATTTTATCTTTTTATAACTAAAATAGCCCCAACCCAACCCAAACCTTCACGGCGGACGTAGCCATATCCTACTAAATTGAACAGATTTTTGGGTCTTTGGAAAATAGAGTGAATCATTGTCAGACAATTTTTATCAAAATCTGCTGCTTTCAAAATCTATCGCATGCAACCACTGTTTTAAAATAGGGTCCAGCTTGTCTCATGTTGAGATCAAGATTGGATCCGTCCAGTTCGGCTCATGGGTTCATTTTTGGGCTCCGTTTCGATAATCCGAATCGTTCAATATGTAGAACTTGTCGAGTATTATATTCTTGTAAATAATCATATTAATCAGATATCGATAGCGATTTGATCGGATCAGATTTGTATTTAAAAAAATGAACAGTTAAAAAATAAACGGTTGACAGAATTTTGTTCTGATCAAATAGCTATCGATATCTGATCAACGTGATCTTTTATGAGGATATAGTACTCGATGTATTCTACATATTGAACGGTTCAGATTATCAAAACGGATCCCAAAAATAAACTTATTGGCCGAATTAGACGAGTCCAATCTTGATCTCAACATGAGACAAACTAGACCCTTCAAAATATAATTCTACACACACAAACACACACACACACATGTATTCCTAATTTCATAAATTAATCCTGTTTAGGGGCTTTTGTAGAGGGGTTTCGGAAGGGGGTGTGATAGAGAAGAGATGTCGGAAGATATATGGTTTGGTGGTACAGAGTGAGAGAGTTGTAGAGAGGAGGAAATGAAGGTTCAACATAGGGTTTCACAAGCAGGTGGGTTGAAAAGGAAGTGATGGGAGAGAAAGGATTTTGCCAACCATGAAGGAGGAGAAGAGATAGATTGAGAAGGATACATACATACCTTGACGAGGAAGAGAGTTGTAAAGATGTGAATGATGGAGTTGCAGAGGCGTGAAAGATAGAGCTGCCAAATGACTTCATGGAAAACAATTTCATGGGAGAAAAGGGTTTCAATACGATTTGGTATGAAAATTTTATCAATTTGGTAAGTTTGGGATTGTTTGGGATGTCCTAAATAAGTGTACTTTTTGTCTTTTTGGACTAAAAAATGGAGGTTGAAAATATGGATGTTTGGGTTAATTTTTTGACTTTTTATAGAAAAATGTGTAATAAAAAATTGTAAAAATTGATTTGTAGGGAAAAATTCGACTTGGGAGTTGTGCAGCCGTAATTGTTGACTTTTGGTGAATAGTGTTAACTTTTTAACTTTTTGACTTTTTGGCTATATGCCAAACTTGCCCTAAATTTTGAGTTAATTTTAAACGAGTTTTTGTCGAGACAAATTCAAGTAAATTGATATTTTTATATAATTTTAAATTTGTCGAATCGAACCAAACTAAACAAATAATTGACTATTCAAACTTGATTTAAATTTTTTTATGAGTTTTAAAATGTGTTTAAGATTGACTTATTTACTTAATAAATTGAATTTAAATGAACTTTAAAAGAGCTGAGCATGAGTCGAATTTAAATTATTTAGCTCGTTTATTATCTCTATGAATATCACATCGTGGAAGTCATCATAAATAATAGAATTTTACTTGGATTACTCTATCTATTTTGTGGTTGATTTTGTATTTGTAAACTTGTTGAATTTGAAAAAAGAAAATACAGGAAAAGAAAAAAAAATGTACTAATAATCGTAAAAAAATAAAGAATAAAAAATATAATATTTTTAGTAGATTTATATCACTCTTTATTTCACTTGTATATTCATGTTTTAGGAGTCTTTTCTATTGTAAGACCTACTAAATTCAAAGAGTACAAAATAATTTATCAGCCATTGAGATATTTATTATTTTTTTTAAGGATATGAAAATAAATCAGTATAGTTGGTTTCAATTTTTTGAATTGAAAATTGAGTTTTTTGTTTTTCGTATTTTTTTATTTTTGGTAAATATTTTTAAAATTTTAAGCAAAATTTTTTTTTTAGATATACCTTGTATCTAAATATTAAAATATTTGTGAAAAAATATTTTAAAAAACTTAATAAATACACAAAATATGAAAAATGTACTAAATTTTCTTTTTCTTTTTCTTTTTTTGCATTTTTGGTATTTAGTGATTTTTTTTTAAAAAAAAAATCATAAATATTATACCTTTTAAGTGTATTATGTTAGGTATATCTAAAAATTGAAAAAATTGATTAAAATATTAAAAAATTAATTGAAAAGAAAAAAAATACCGAAAATAAATTTTTTTAAAAAAATATGAATTATAAAAACTAGAATCAAACAAAGTGAATATTTTTTAAGAGTACGAACAGAAATGATAGTTTGAGAATATCATAGTTAAATATTATTTGAGTTAGCGTCTTATGTGCTATTATATAGCCTTCGTTTGACATAAGCTAAAATGAGTTTTTTTAGCTAAAATAGTTACAAAAAGACAAAATAGAGATACAACAAACAACAAACAATAGAAAATAACGATAATCATTTCAAAAAAAAAAAAAAAGACAACGCTAAAATAGCCTTAATAATATGTTTCAAAACAAAAAAAAATAACGCTAAAATAGCCTTAATAAATATGTAAAAGATTATCAATTTTATATAATTTTATCTTTGGTGGGTATAAATAATTTTTAAAATTTTAAAATATTTTTTTGACATTTATTTTTGTTAAATTAGTTTATATTTTATTAAATTGATGACTTGGCTCTTGAAATTGAGCAATGATATCTTCAATTGTCCTTATTTGGAACAAGATTCAAAATCTAGGATCAAATGTGTCACAATTGAAAAGTCTGGGACCAAAGTGACATAAGCCTCAAATTATAGGAGCTGTCAGTGTAATTCACCTTTTTTTTTGGGGTGAAAAGTCCACATTTTTTGAAATAGTTTAGTGAGAAGTGCTAGAGGATATTTTATTTTCAATTTTACCCCTTGGCTCTTTTTTTTTTTTTTTTTTATCTATTTGACTTTTTTTTTTTTTATCTATTTGACTTTTCATTATCTGTTCAAATTTTTTGTCTATATGTTCAATTTTTTTGTGTAAATTTCTATCTATCCAATTTTTATCAATTCAATATTTTTATTATATAAATTTTCTATTTAGTTGTACAAATTTTGATATACATAATTTTTATTTGTACAAGCTAAGTAATCTTCCATTGTATCTCTCTATTATCCTTATCTGTTCAACACAAAAACAAAATCAAAAAATTACTGTTTCATCATCATCATCAACAAGAAGATCAACAACAACAACAATCCACAACAACTACAAATATATATATATATATATAATATATATGTCTACAGATCAGATGGAGGTAGTGGATTGCCTGCAAATTAGATGGATGTGGGTGAAGCCAGAGGCAAAGTGAGGCGAGGTGGGTTGTCACACCCCAAAATTTAGATAATTAAATATTAAATTAAAACTAAACTCCAATCAATATTTTATCATCCAAATTCTAGAGGTAAAACAAAATCTAAATGTTCTCGTCTCCATAAGGTTTAAGTAAATTCCAATGCTAAAAAAAATACAAGAGATAAAAAAAAAAAAATTAACAAATGCCAACCAAAACATCCATCATCAATTCATGACTATCCAATACCTCCAACATTAAAATAGCAACAAATAGTCAAAACAACTTAAATAATGTAAGGTTAAAAAATAACTCACAATGCCAAATTATCAAAATACTAAGGTCATAAAAAAAATAAAATAAATAAACTAATATCAACCCTAAACTCCAGAAAACAAAAGAAGGCTGAAAGACATGTCTTACAACCATAGTTGTTTCTCATCACCATTGTAGTCTTAACTAATCCTACAAAGGAAGCTTGGTTGCACTCAAATAGAACGTACCCGAGATGCCAAGAGACAAAACGGGTCAGTATACAAGTATACTGGTATGAGTACAAATATTTGACGCCCATGTGTTCACCAGACATAAACAAAAGTACATTTAATTCTTGTTACGTGACAAGACAAGTAATTCCACCTGTACCGAGACGAAGGGGTAGTTTCCAGAGATACAGTGACATTTAGTTTCTTACCCGTACACAACTAAATATAAATTGAATATATAAAAAAAAATAATGAAAATAAAAATAAATATGTTGGGTCAGCCCTGCATAAAAAGTTAGTAAGACCCACCATTCTGCAAAAAATAAAGTTAGTATAATTTAATCATAAATAAACTATTGAAGAAGTACAAAACAAATGCACAATTTCATGCTTAAATCATTCGAATTGACCAAAACTCAAAAAATAAAAGTTGTACATAATCAAATTTCCTAAAAGGTAGTGTGAACGAATTTAGTAGAAATGAACAGGTTGAGAGAAAAACTTAATAGAAGAACCTAGACGGAATTCGACTGAAAAATCTGAAATTGAAAACGAAAAGAAACTACCCTAAGATGATTTTTTTCTAAAAGGTTCAAACACACGAAATGCGTTCAGAATAATGTTTTACTTTAGTTTACGTGAGTTAAAACAGCGTCTAAAATCTGTATTGTTAAAATGAATTAAAACTACTATAATCAAGATCATCCGATTATAAGTTATAATCGATCTTTTTAGTAAAAAGTTAAAATACAAAAGTTGTCTAGAATTGCGTATACACGCCTCTGCCCAAATTTCGTAATTTAACGAGATTGTTTACTATTTTTCAAGATGTACAAATCAATACAATTCAAACTATACCAAAAAGTTTATATTTAATTCTTTGTACCTTAACTCCACCACTTCGGCGCTTCACTTCTGGCCTACACATATCTCCCATGTGCCTCCCGTATACCTAACACTGCTCTGAAGCCAAACTTGCACGGGGATATTGTCCCACACTCCCCAGATGGTTAGTATATACGTACGCACGTAAATCAAAACACTCGTCTATTCTTGGGAACGAGGCAACAATATATATACACAACCTCTCATCTCTTCATGAGAACAAACATAACAATGCCAAGCCTAAGATATTCAAATAAATCTCATAATCCTCACTTTTTTTTATACACTTTTTCTCACCAACACTCAAATAAAATAACAATTCATGGAGTCATGGTGGAGTATTAAGAATTTATCTATGGGTTCCAAGTTTATTTTAATTTCATATATCCATGAGTGTGATTACAACCATAAAATAAATACATATAAAAACCCTAAACCTTGCATACACAACTAACCAAAATAGTTGAAATCAATCCATCATCTATATACAAGTACAATATCAAACCTACATCAAATAAATAAATAAAACAATGAAATAAACATAAGTCAAAGGAAAGTGGGTTTTGCACTCACAATTATTTTTTGAAAATTAAGGAAATACTTGGAGAATTAATGAAACCACCAAAATAAAACCCTAACCCTTTCTTTCTCCTCTCACCTCTATCTCTCGGCTGCACTCTCTGATTTTCTTTGATTAATCTCTCTCTCTATCTCTCTGCTCTTTCTATTTTTGTTTTGTTTTCTTTCGTTTCTTTGCCTCTTATGTTGATAACCTAATAACTATTATATTATATTTTATTATATAAATACAACATATATAAATATGCTATATAAGATCAATATATATATATATAACACCTTATATATATATATATATATATATATTAAATATTCGGATTAATTATATATAATTAAATATCACATTAATTAATTAAATAACATAGTAAATTATTATGTATCCATGCAATTAATAAAGTCAAAAATAAAATAAAGTAATAATAATAATAAATAATGACTTAAGAAAATTAGGGTCGCTACATGGGCAACGAGGAGGTCGGCGAAGTGGTGGTTGCGGCGGCAGAATGAGAGGAGTTGGAAACCCTAGATCTGGAGATAAGAGAGTAAATCACAGGTTGATTTCGTCCCTTTGACCTCCATGAACTATATTACTAGAAACCTTATCGTCGTCCAAGAGCTTTGTTAAGCAAGCAACGTGGTTGGGACTCACAATGCGAGATAAATCTTAGAATATCAATGGATCACTTCTATAGAACTTCTCTAACTCAAGTTTCAGAGCATCTATTTGAAGAATGAGTTCCATAAGAAGCAAATCAAAACAGATCATATATGCATATATATATGTGTGTATGTGTGTGTGTGTGTATATCTTCACTTCGCTCTCAGATTTGTGTCATTGGCATTGTGTCATCGTCATCGACGAATTGGACATCGATGAGGAATCGATCGGGAGAGAGAGAGAGAGAGAGAGGGTTTTGTTTGGAAAATAATGGGTTTTCAACAACTTCAATTCGAAATTAAAATGAGACACAACCGTCGGTTGAGGTAGGTTTAAGTGGTTTTGTATTCTCTCAAGTGAGAAGATTGCAATACAAAAATAATGAGCCAAAACTATTGAGTTATGAATAAGAATTGTTTCATAAAGTGGGCATCAATAAACTTGGGTTTAGATTTGGACTTAGTCTTGTTTTGGATTGGGCCTAGACTTGTACTTGTGCATGTGCTGGGTTTGGTCTTAAACTTGGATTTGGACCTAGTCTTCAGCTTTGAGCTGAGTTGTGCTGGGTTTAGTTTGTGCATGTGTTTGAGATTGGGCTTGGATTAGGTTGTGACCCAACACCCGTATCTATTTTGTAACCCATCTAGTTTAATTCTCAAAACTTATGCATTATATACACTTATGCTTTATATAATGATTTTAGAGTTTTGAACCTTTGTAACTCTGGCATTAATAGCTAGAATTGATGACATTTGATGACCCCATTGATGTTAGCCTTTGTGGCTAAGGCTCTCCCTTACTAGTATAAATAAAGACCTTTCTCCTACAACTTAGTAGGTTGTTTTAGAGAAGTTTTGTGATGGAAAATGAGATGGTGTTTTGAGATAAAAAGTTGGAGATGGTTTTTTACACTAAAGAAAAATTTTCCTCTCTTCTTTTGTTAGCCTCTTCTTCGGTTCTTGTTAGAGAGAGTGCATCCATTGTTAAGTGTGCCCAAACTATTCAGAAGGTGTTTCTATATTAGTTGGTTTCGACCGTCATATCTTCGGAGACAGATGCCGGCGTACCTTTAGCATCCATCGGGAAGCGGTGAATTTGTTTTAAGGAAATTGTCTAGTGCCGGCTTCGGTTTGCTTCTTTTCTTATCATTTGTTCTTAAATTTTTTAATATTTAGTTTACAAAGATGAGTTCTAATATTTAGTTATCCATGTTAACAATTTGTTCTATTAATAATGTAATTTAATTCATTTCTGTATTTTTAGTTAAGTCTTTCATTATGTATTTCTAGTTGAGTCGTTTATTTTGTATTTCATCCTTTAATAAAAAATATTTTGTCATTTCTATTTAATTTATTTTATATATTTTTCTTATATTATTATGAAAAAATACCAATAGGTTTGATCTTCTAACCTTGGCTACAAATATATATACAAGTATTTTGGTCATTTCGTCTAAGTATATCTTTATGAACAATCTATTTTAAAGCGTGGACTATTAGATCTAAGAAATTTAAGTTTGAATTTATGAATCGAGTGCCCTTTTATAAATTCACTCACAATAACGTAATAAAATGCGTTAATTTTTTTAAAAATTTGTTAGGTATATGTAACTTTTTCTTCTTGTGGACTTGGGTTCTTAACCAAAAACTACTTAAAATAGTTGAGGCTAGAAAGTCATATTTGAAGATTTCTGTTTTAAATATATATATATATATATATATATATATTAAAAATGCTATGCTAAAGGGTTCTCCATCTTAATTTTCAATGGAAAATAATTGTAAATTTTTTTTAGTGAAATGGAAGACTTTCATGACTCATAACTTAAAATAGTTTGTTTTTCTTTTAGTCTGCCGGAAATGGAGTCCGGCTAGACTTCTTATCCCCCATATATGGGATTACACTATCCGCTGGGAGGGGGGGTTGTAGGACAATTTTCATGGGATAATTTACTGTTGGGATTAGGTGGTGAAATGACCATTTTGACCCTCTACTATTTCATTATCTATTATATTTAGTAAAATTTAATAAAATTTAAATGACTCAATTTAAAAGTAAAATAATTTTTAAAACTTTTTATTGATGTTTTATTTATTTAATTTTTTATAGATATTTTATTGATGTTTTATTTTAAAATTTTGTTTATATTTTATTTAATTTCATTATTTAAATTTTAATAGATGTTTTACTTAATTTCATTATTTCATTATTATTATTTTTTAAAATAAATTTATTTAAAATTTTAATTAAAAAAATAACATATATTTTTATTGATATTTTATTTATTTAGTTTTTAAATAATAAATTTATTTAATTGTGTAAAAAATAAAATAAAATAAATTTTTATTTAATCTAGCAAAAAATAATTAAAATATTAAAGACATGTTTAATATTGCTGTTGCTTAGTAAACAATTGAAAAATGGTAGAATAGTCTTTTGTTCATTTATCCTTATCTAGTCCGTCAAACCAAACATTGGATTCATTAAAAATAGTCATTTCTAAATATTTAATCCCATGAGAAAACAAACACGGGATACACATCCAATCCAACCAAATAGTCCGGGTGAATTCAAGTCTGATGGATTCTAATCTCCCTATATCCAGTCTGTATGTTTGATTCAGGGGATTAGGGGGGATTATTTGTTGTTCGGATTGCTTATCCAATACAGGGAGATGTCCATCATTTGGTGCAGTTTTAGTTTGTCGAACATGGAGTTCGGTCAGACTCCATATTCCTCATATGAGGGACTAAACAATCCTAGAGGGGGGAGGGGGTGGGATTATGTCCATAGGATTAGTATCCCATAGGACTAATGTGTGAAATGTCCATTTTACCCTCATGTTATTATTTAGTAAACAATTGGAAAAAGGGTAAAATAGTCTTTTAAATATTTATAAATTATTTTTTTAGTGTTGTTAATTTAAAATTATATATTAAATAAAAAATATAAATTATGAATTACAATGGTAAAATAGTCTTTTAAATATTTATCCTTATCCAGTCTGTCCAACCAAACATTAGATTCACTAAAAATAGTCATTTCCAGATATCTAATCCCATAAGAAAACAAACACGAGATACACAGCCAATCTAACCAAGTAGTCCGGGGGATTCACAGTCCCAAGATTCAAGTCCGATGGATTCTAATCTCTCCTTATCCAGTCCGTCCAATCAAACACACCCTAAGGTAGTGTTTGTTTGGAAGGATTCAAGCATGTAATAGGACTAATAATCTATCTGGACTAATAGTCTGTTGTTTTATTTAATTTTTTGCATCGGACTATGAATCCCAAATATATGGGATTGTTCTATCCTGTTGGGGGTTGGGACATAATCCATAGGATAACTCATTCCATAGAATTAGGTAGTAAAATTACATTTTTGACCATCTACTATTTAATATCTTTTTAAAAATAAAATTTATTTATTAAATTATTTATACTTAATAGATTTATTTATTAAATTATTTAATAAATTATGTATACCTAATAGATTTTATTTATTAAATTATTTATTTTAATAATCACATGGTATTAATTATACTTAGTAAAGTAAAATAAAATTTAAAAATCTCAATTACAAATTAAAATAAATTTATGTAATTTTTATTAATATTCTATTTATTTAATTTTTTAAAAGCTCTAGTAAAAAATTAAATAAAATTTATAATTCAAATTATATATTCCTATTATTTAGTAAATAATTGAAAAGGGCAAAATAGTCTTTTCAGCATTTATCATTCCCTATAATATCTCAAACAAACATAGGATTCAATAGAATAGTCCGATCAAGACATTTAATCTCATGACTAAACAAACATAGGATATAAATCCAGTTCAACCAAATAGTCTGGAGACGATGTATGTCAAGACTAATAGTCTAATATTACAATCATTCTTTATTCAGTCTGTCTAAACAAATATGTCAAAAATGCTTTACTAGCATTGGAAGGTGGTCCTGCTAAGTACTAAAAGTAATTATTATTGAAATTTTTTTGTTGTCACACTTTACTATTTATGTTTGGCAACTCCAATATAATTCAAAAAGTCAAAAAATTATACAAAAAACAAAAAAAGGCATTACTATTCACAAATAAAAAATATTTAAAAAATATTTTATATATATTTATAATTCAAATGCACTAAGCAACGTGACAGCCTAGTACATATTTTTTTTGGGGAAAAAAAAAATTCCGTAGGTAAAGTTTATTAGTTTGATGGTAATATTGGATCCTTGGGGGCCCACTAAGGGTTCCGTTTTGATAATCTGAATTGTTCAATATGTAGAACTCATCGAGTAATATTTTCTTGTAAAAAATCACGTTAATCGGATAACGTTAACTATATGATCAAATTAGTTTTGTATAAATAAAACAGATGGTGTGATAGTTAACTGTTGGAAAAAACTAATCCGATTATATAGCTATCAATATCCGATCAACATGATTTTTTATAGGCATATAATAATCGACGATTTGTACATATTGAACGGTTCAGATTATTAAAATGAGACCCATGGTGACCCCCACAGACCGACCATCACTATCCAAAAGTTATTTGCCCCGAAGGAGTTGATTATTTTTCTATGTACACATGCTGGGGCAGCCGCAAGCGGCTGTACAATCAATCACCTTTCTTTCACTATATACTTTATTTATACAATTTTTTATTACACATTTTTTCATAAAAGACAAAAAGTTAACCCAAACATCCATCATTTTTTTCTCAACTTTTTAGTTTAAAAAGACAAAAAATGTACTTATTTAGTACATCCCAAACAACTATATTGTCATTTTGACACTAATAATTAGAAATGCTTAAAAATTGATCCTAAAATAATTCGTAAAAAATATTGTGTACAAAATTAAAACATGAAAAATGATAATAGTGTGATGTGAGCTGCAAAATATATATTTTTGTTGATAGCATTTGTTATTGCTCATAGCTATGTTTGGAAGGAGAAGGGGGTACTGTTGTGCCTGCTGTCCTTTTGTTGGAGATTATCCCGAGTATTTTTTGATAATGTAAATCGTTTATATTATAAGGCTCGTCGAGTAGATCATTCATATAAAAAATTAAGTTGATTGGATATCTGTAACTCTATAACCAAAGCACATTTGTTTCTATAAAAATTAACAATTAACATAACTTTCAAATATTTTTAAAAACAATTAGGACCTGATCATGGGATTATAAATATTCGATTAATTTGATTGTTTACATAAATAATATTATTCACGAACCCTATAATATGAATAGTTCAGAATATCAAAAAACACTCCAAACAATCTCTCATAAAGGGGCAGTAGTAAGGCACAACAGTACCCCTTCCACAGGTTTGGAATCAAATATTTGTAGTTATTAAATTTTTTTTTATACATTTTTATAAATAATAAAATATTAAAAAAATCAAGTCCAATCTTGAAGCTTGATGCGAAATCTAAGCTCATCCATTTTCAGTGGAGAGTTCTAGAAATTTATACAACATTTAAAACAAATTGAAAAAATAAACTAAAATATGACATTAATAAATAAATTTCACTCATTAAAACTCCTTTAAAATTATTATTTTAAAACTCCCAAATATTTCTATATCCGTTTTTTTATCGACACTGAGGCCTATTTTGAGAAGATGATTATAATCAGTTTTTTTGATGAAAAACTGATTATAATCAGATTATAATCAATTTTTTTGTGAGAGAAGAGATTAGTTATAATTTAAAAATCAGATTACAAGTATGTACCCAAAAGAGCCCTGAGGAATATCTTCCAAAAGTCAAAGCAGTGTTATGTCTTTTATGATCGACATGGTGGCAATTTCGTTGTGTTACGTGTACAAACAAACTTTGATGCTGACAACTGACAAGTTATATTATATTATTTATAATTTTTATTGATTAAATTAATAGAACTTATTATTATTTATAATTTTTATTGATTAAATTAATAGAACTTAAATATTATTTTTAGTTAATTTTTTAGAGAAAACTTGATAAATCTCAATCAATAATAGTGTATAATATTATTTTAAGTTAACTTCTTTGGCTTACCCGTCTTTTCGTACTTAAATGAGCTATCAATTATTCTGTTATGGCTTAGCCTAGCTCCAATTTGGTGATTTGAATTATAAATTTTATATTTTACTGAGATTATTATTTATGTAAAAAAATTAAATTGGCCAAACTTCAATAATTATATAATTTTATTATTTTAATCTTCAAATAAGTAAATGATATATACCTATTCAATTAAATAAGATAAAAATGAATCGATAATGTAATTATTGATATTTTTTTTTTATGTAAAGCTCCCATTCAACCCTTAATTAGTTTTCCTTCTGTTTTCTTTAATTTTTTATTTTCTATTTATTTCCCTTTCATGCATGCCCCTCCATTTTTTTTTCAAACCAAACGCAGAAACATAGGATATTGAGAGAGAAAGAAGACTGGCTCTCCAAGACTATTGAAATAACTCACTCTTTGGAGACACTATTTGTAATATAATATAGTCTTGGATATTGACTCTGAAAGATCAAAAAAGGTTTTCTATATAAATTTCTAATAAAAATCCTAAGTTTTTCAAAAGAAAATTAAAATAAAAAAAAAAATCAGTGATCACTCTCAAATTTTTTTTTTTTTTGATCAGCAAACGTTAGTTGTTAGATTAGCACCTATGGGAGAAGATTTCTCCACCATTGACAAAACACCTAAGGACTTGCACACCCTTAATTCTACCTATGGGAGAAGATCTTTTCACCCTTGACAAAACACCTAAGAACTTGCACACCCTTAATTCAACTCCCCTAAAGAGAATTGAACCCATGACCTCCTTAGAACTAAACCTTAAGAAAAGTATGGTGGCCAACTAGATTAGGCCTAGTTGGTTGTGATCAATCTCAATATCTTAACCTCTATTGCTGAAACAGAAGGAAGCGATAAATCACAAAGCTTTGCGATCAACCCTTGAGTAATTGATCCCTTCATGAATTTATAAATCTTTAATTATTCTCAAAACGTAATAATACACCCAGACGAAGCCTTCTATGAATGTGATTAATTTTTCCAAATATTATTTATTATTTTTTTTGGTAAACGAAGAGCAAAGAGCAACACATTGTCGTCATTACAAATAGAGACGTATACATACAGACAATCATGACTATTCAATCATTCGAACATAATTCTTTGAAATTTTTTATGTAATAATAAGTATTTCACTTGATTAAACTAGGTTATCCAAAGGAGTTGTCATATGTATATATTTTGACGTATAGATGTAGGTTGATTTTTTAATTTTTTTGTTATTTTAATTTGGGTTAAAAAGTTTTGTTTGTGATAGGTTTTTTAGTGTTTTTGATTTTTGTGAGAAAAAAACGAAATGATTATAATTTGGATGTGATATTTTATCTTATTAGACTAAAAAATTTATTTTTTTTTTTTGTTGCTATTTTAGCCAAAAAAATCCCATTTTAATTTATGTAAAGCGAAGGTTAAGGCATATTTTGGGAAGTTAAAAGTTGATTTTTAAATTTTTTACAAAAAAATGAGTAAAAAAATAAAGAGGTGATATAATCTAAAAAAATCAAAAAATTAATAAGTTGACTTTTAACCTATTTGCCAAAAGAGGCCTAATACTAGAATTATTCTTTAATACTAATTAATAATAATAATGATTTACAAGTTTTTACATTTTTTTATGATTAGGAAGTAATGTTTTAAATTTATTCAAGTTTGTAACCAGGAATTTTGCAACTTCGCTAATTTTTGAAGAAAAGAGTTGTAAAGAACCATCAATTAGTAATACCGATAAATGGGTTATTCGAATGGTTTGATTGAAGATTTAATCTATTCATTTTATAAATTTTTATGTATAAATTAATTATAAAAATAAAACAGCATTGTGTAAATTATTATAAAAATAGAAATTGATCTCAGAGCATTATTATCAAACTCGTTAGAGACTTCTCTTGACTATTTTATAATATAAAATCATAGAAAAACACTTCATCAAACTCAATTCTTCACTAGTTACTTTAATTGGACACTTGCTTCATGTAATTAGGGAGAGAGAACTTAACAAATGATTTTAGGTAATAAAATATTGGAAAATTTACCCATAAGTCCTAGTTTATGAAAAGTTGAACCATTTAATCCTAAAAGTTTTCTTATGCTCCATTTAGTCCCATTTGTACATCAATCTAATGTTCGAAACATTAATCTGATGTTCGAAATCTAATGTTCGAAACATTAATCTGATGTTCGAAATCGAATGTTCGAAACATTAATCTGATGTTTGAAACATTGTAATGGAACCTTTCAGTCTATAAGAAAACTTTTAGGACTAAACAGTGTATAAGTTATTAATTTGGGATTTATTGGTGCATCCCCCTAAAATATTTAATATATTATATTTTATTTGTCATTTAATCAATTATTACTATATTAATAATAAATATGTGTTAATATTATATTAGTTTAATATATCTCACCACTTATATTTGTTATTAATACAGTGTTAATCCATAAGATTATAAATAAAATATAATAAAATAAAAACTATCGGAAAATAATAAAAATAAATAATAATATTTTAATGAAATATAATACAGTGTTAACATATGAGATTATAAATAAAATATAATAAAAAAATTATAAAAAAAGGAACATAATAAAAAGAATATTTTAATATAAAAATTTTTTAGAATAGAGAGTCTGATGGAATGTGCACATAAAAAATAGGTTAATTAAAATACAAAAGTAAATTTTATATTATAATTTGACTCAAATTTTGTTGAGCTTGATATGGATACTCTCATAATCATAACTACGTTATCATTTTGATCTTCTCCTTTACATGGTTATACAATCTCTAATGGCTCATCAATTTTTTTTTTATCAAATTTAAATTTTATAAAAAAAACAACATTTTTCCTGCACTAACAGTTTCATCAGATTAGTATCAAATCGAGGATATCAAAATTTTTCACCAAATTGAGAACTTCTAAGAGCTTTCATCAAATCACTGTTCATAACTGTTGAATTTTTACCCTCGGAAGTCCTTCCGAATTTCACCTTTAATCAAAAATTTATGAAAAAAATACACTGGCCGATCGAACGGTCGAACATCAGCCCGGTCATTGGCCTGATCGATTGATATTTTGATGAAAGCAACAAATCTTCTGTTGAAATATTTGATATCAAATAAAAATTTTGTATAAATTTAATAAAAAAAGATACACGGTTGAAAATTCTCTTATATCACATTACTATATATATTTTTCTTTCTAATTTTGTTGCACTCAAAAGAAATTACTTTGTTATTAAATTTTTTTTTTTTACAAACGTCTAGTTTTGGATTAACTGTTTCCTTTTCTAATTCACCAACCCCTCATCAATTGCTTCAGTTTTATACAATTAAAATTTCAAGGTGTGTTTGATTTGTGTTTTGAAATATATATTTTTTTTAAAAAATTCCAAAAATATATTTGGTTACAAATTTTCTCAAATAAATTTTAAAATTACTTCTCTCTATTATACATCGATCAATTTTTCTCTTTCATTTCTCATTCTCAATTACTTTTTCCCTCATACACATCTACTCAATTATAATGAAATATCAAGTCATTCTAAACTCTCAAACTCCAAAATTATTTTCAAAATATACAACCAAACAAACTAAAAAAATTTCTAAACTCTCTCCCTATAGTTTTTTTAAAAAAAATTTATCTCAAAACACAAACAAATCACACCCTTAATTTTCTAAGATTTAAAAATAAATCAAGATATAGTAACGTCAACTTTATAAACGCAACAAGTAATTTTATTAGTTAATGCAGAAATTTATTAAACGAAACAGAAAATAATTAAATTTCATTAAACTAAACCCAAAAATATCAATCCCAAAACAAAAAAAAATCTCATTTACTTGAAGACAATCCAATAAACTGGTAAAAGACAAACCGAATAAAACAAAATAAAAAACTAATGAATCCACCATAGATAATGAGCAAAACAAACTCTAAAAAATATACAAACTCAATAACGCAAATGTAACCGATGATACGAAAAGTAGTGAAGAAGATAAAGCCGGTGCAGATGAATGAGGTGGTGCAACGTTCGCGGGACTACCGCTGGGAGTTGGAGACAGAGGAGACATTGTCGCCGGGGATGGAGTTGTGGGTGGTGATGACGCCGGTGCAGTAGTCGGTGCCGAAGTCGGAGAAGCTGACAGTGTTGTAGTCGGAGATGGCACCGGAGATGGAGAAGGTGATGACGTGGCCGGTGAAGGTGACACTGTTTTTGGCATAGTTTTTTCTTTGTCCATAAACTTGTTTCAATTAATCAAGAGAGTAAGAGATTATTTTAATTATTATTTTCAATACCCAGAAATGGCTTCAGAGGAGGGACAATTGATCAGCTGCCACACCCTCGACCAGTGGAACAACCAGCTCCAGACGGCCGAAGACTCCAAGAAATTGGTATTCTAACTATTTTTCTCTCTCTCTCTTCTTTTTTTTTTTTTTTTTTTACACTTTTTTTTCTGTATTTCAATCAATGTAAATTTTATTTTTTGTTCTTTTAATTACTTGTTGGATTGATGTCTGCTTTTTTGTTAATGGGTTTGATTTTGATTGGATTTTTAGCACTTATTGTTTTTATTGTTTTCAAGAAGTATTTTTTTTATTAGAGTTTTTCATGGGAGAAGTTATTATTTTTTGGAAATATAATTGACCATGGATGTGAGTATTTCTCTGTACATGGTCATGGTGGAATTCCCAATAAAAATTATAAATTTTATTCCCAATAATACTCAGAGAAATACTCAGAGAAATAATTTTTGCTTTCTAAAATTATAATTTTTGCTTTCTAATAAAAATTATTAGGTGGGTTTGGGAATTCCACCATGACCATGTATAGAGAAATACTCACATCCATGGTCAATTATATTTCCAAAAAATAATAACTTCTCCCATGAAAAACTCTAATAAAAAAAATACTTCTTGAAAACAATAAAAACAATAAGTGCTAAAAATCCAATCAAAATCAAACCCATTAACTAAAAAGCAGACATCAATCCAACAAGTAATTAAAAGAACAAAAAATAAAATTTACATTGATTGAAATACAGAAAAAAAAAGTGTAAAAATAAATCAAAAAAAAAAAAAAACAGAGAGAGAGAGAGAGAGAGAAAAATAGTTAGAATACCAATTTCTTGGAGTCTTCGGCCGTCTGGAGCTGGTTGTTCCACTGGTCGAGGGTGTGGCAGCTGATCAATTGTCCCTCCTCTGTCCTCTGAAGCCATTTCTGGGTATTGAAAATAATAATTAAATTAAAATAATCTCTTACTCTCTTGATTAATTGAAACAAGTTTATGGACAAGAAAAAACTATGCCAAAAACAGTGTCACCTTCACCGACCATGTCATCACCTTCTCCATCTCTGGTGCCATCTCCGACTACAACACCGTCAGCTTCTCCGACTTCGGCACCGACTATTGCACCGGCGTCATCACCACCCACAACTCCATCCCCGGCGACAATGTCTCCTCCGTCTCCGACTCCCGGCGGTAGTCCCGCGAACGTTGCACCACCTCATTCATCTGCACCGGCTTTATCTTCTTCACTACTCTTCGTATCATCGGTTACATTTGCGTTATTGAGTTTGTATATTTTTTAGAGTTTGTTTTGCTCATTATCTGTGGTGGATTCATTAGTTTTTTATTTTGTTTTATTCGGTTTGTCTTTTACCAGTTTATTGGATTGTCTTCAAGTAAATGAGATTTTTTTTTGTTTTGGGATTGATATTTTTGGGTTTAGTTTAATGAAATTTAATTATTTTCTGTTTCGTTTAATAAATTTCTGCATTAACTAATTAAATTACTTGTTGCGTTTATAAAGTTGACGTTACTATATCTTGATTTTTTTTAAATCTTAGAAAATTAAGGGTGTGATTTTGTTTGTGTTTTGAGATAAATTTTTTTTAAAAAAACTATAGGGAGAGAGTTAGAAATTTTTTTAGTTTGTTTGGTTGTATATTTTGAAAATAATTTTGGAGTTTGAGAGTTTAGAATGACTTGATATTTCATTATAATTGAGTAGATGTGTATGAGGGAAAAGTAATTGCGAATGAGAAATGAAAGAGAAAAATTGATCGATTATAATAGAGAGAAGTAATTTTAAAATTTATTTGAGAAAATTTGTAACCAATATATTTTTGGAATTTTTTTTTTAAAAATATATATTTCAAAACACAAATCAAACACACCTTGAAATTTTAATTGTATAAAACTGAAGCAATTGATGAGGGGTTGGTGAATTAGAAAAGGAAACAGTTAATCCAAAACTAGACGTTTGTAAAAAAAAAAATTTAATAACAAAATTTCTTTTGAGTGCAACAAAATTAGAAAGAAAATATATATAGTAATGTGATATAAGAGAATTTTCAACCGTGTATCTTTTTTTATTAAATTTATACAAAATTTTTATTTGATATCAAATATTTCAACAGAAGATTTGTTGCTTTCATCAAAATATCGATCGATCAGGCCAATGACCGGGCTGATGTTCGACCGTTCGATCAGCCAGTGTATTTTTTTCATAAATTTTTGATTAAAGGTGAAATTCGGAAGGACTTCCGAGGGTAAAAATCCAACAGTTATAAACAGTGATTTGATGAAAGCTCTTAGAAGTTCTCAATTTGGTGAAAAATTTTGATATCCTTGATTTGATACTAATCTGATGAAACTGTTAGTGCAGGAAAAATGTTGTTTTTTTTATAAAATTTAAATTTGATAAAAAAAAAAATTGATGAGCCATTAGAGATTGTATAACCATGTAAAGGAGAAGATCAAAATGATAACGTAGTTATGATTATGAGAGTATCCGTATCAAGCTCAACAAAATTTGAGTCAAATTATGATATAAAATTTGCTTTTGTATTTTAATTAACCTATTTTTTATGTGCACATTCCATCAGACTCTCTATTCTAAAATTTTTTTTTTATTAAAATATTCTTTTTATTATGTTCCTTTTTTTATAATTTTTTTATTATATTTATTTATAATCTCATATGTTAACACTGTATTATATTTCATTAAAAATTATTATTATTATTTTTATTATTTTCCGATAGTTTTTATTTTATTATATTTTATTTATAATCTTATGGATTAACACTGTATTAATAACAAATATAAGTGGTGAGATATATTAAACTAATATAATATTAACACATATTTATTATTAATATAGTAATAATTGATTAAATGACAAATAAAATATAATATATTAAATATTTTATTACCTAAAATCATTTGTTAAGTTCTCTCTCCCTAATTACATGAAGCAATTGTCCAATTAAAGTAACTAGTGAAGAATTGAGTTTGATGAAGTGTTTTTCTATGATTTTATATTATAAAATAGTCAAGAGAAGTCTCGAACGAGTTTGATAATAATGCTCTGAGATCAATTTCTATTTTTATAATAATTTACACAATGCTGTTTTATTTTTATAATTAATTTATACATAAAAATTTATAAAATGAATAGATTAAATCTTCAATCAAACCATTCGAATAACCCATTTATCGGTATTATCAATTGATGGTTCTTTACAACTCTTTTCTTCAAAAATTAGCGAAGTTGCAAAATTCCTGGTTACAAACTTGAATAAATTTAAAACATTACTTCCTAATCATAAAAAAAAAAAAAATGTAAAAACTCGTAAATCATTATTATTATTAATTAGTATTAAAGAATAATTCAAGTAGTATTAGGCCTCTTTTGGCAAATAGGTTAAAAGTCAACTTATTAATTTTTTGATTTTTTTAGATCATATCACCTTTTTATTTTTTTACTTATTTTTTTGTAAAAAATTAAAAATCAACTTTTGACTTCCCAAAATAAGCCTTAACCTTCGCTTAGCATAAGTTAAAATGGGATTTTTTAAGCTAAAATAGCAACAAAAAGATAAAATAGATTTTTTAATCTAATAAGACAAAATATCACATCCAAATTATAATCATTTCGTTTTTTTCTCACAAAAATCAAAAACACTAAAAAACCTATCACAAACAAAACTTTTTAACCCAAATTAAAATAACAAAAAAATTAATATACGTCAAAATATATACATATGACAACTCCTTTGGATAACCTAGTTTAATCAAGTGAAATACTTATTATTACATAAAAAATTTCAAAGAATTATCTTCGAATGATTGAATAGTCATGATTGTCTGTATGTATATGTACGGGAAAGAAATACACATTCTCGTATAATCCTGTTGATCAAGTCTGCGCTCTTCCGTACGACGTCGCTTTATCACTTGAAAACACAAACGTGAGCTAGCCGGCGGGTGTGCGCCGGAAACCTCTCCGATGCCTAAGTCAGTAAGCTTGACAAATAGACAAAAGCTTTGTGTATTCAGAAACAAAGTTGTGTTACCTCTCATAGGTGATGTTGGTGAGCTTTTATAGGTTTCGTGTGGCACAATCCTAGTAGGACTCTTACTCTTCCATGTAGAGTCCTCCTAGGATTCATACTCCTGAAGGATAATGCTTATCCTTCAACACCCCCCTCACTGCTTAAACCAAGTGAGATGGTTTTATCACGGCCGGACTACCATCCGACCGAAATAACATTGCCATACTAGACAGGCAGAAACGACCGAACTCTCTTAGATCGGTTCTCTCCTTACAGCTTGTACCCCGGTCTCACTTACTGAGACCGAACTAAACGTAACAGCTCGGACCGGTCTAACCAGAGCTAGGCTTACCGTGCGAAGTCGCCACACTTCGGCTCCGAATGGTATGACCGAGCTACCACTTTTACTCCGTCTCGTGACCTAACCATACTTCGGACCGATTCATCCCAATTGCGGTGACCGACCTAAACTCATTTACTCAGTCTGGTGACAAAACATCTCATTATGGACCGATCCAATGTCTGCTCGCAGCCCATCTTCCAAGCCTCTTCACTACGGCCCAAAGAATGGCCCACTACTTAGCTCGGCCCAATTTATCTGTATAAATTACCCTCTCAATTGCCCCTTAATTCCATCTGCGTAGCATGATAGGGATTATATGCCCATCAGCCGAGCTAGAATTTGTAAACCTTTCCAGCCGAGCTACAATCCTTTAGTTTTTCCAGCCGAACTAAACTCAAACCGAGCTGTGTATGTCCGGTCAAAACGTCTCTTCAGTTGCAGCAACTGAATCGTTCCCCATTCTAATGACACGTGGCAGCCTGTGATTGGCTCTTCACAGCTGTTACGCCGCCCTCGTACTTCACATTTTGAACAGTTCCCGCATTTCCTCTTTCACAAAACAAAACCCCTTCGTTTTTCCAAAGATCACTCACCTTACTATTCAGTCTTTCTTCTCTCTCTTCTTGAGTTCTTACTGTTCTTCACCTCGCATCTTTGAAGCTTGTGTTTTTGCTGCCGTTTGCTTCCATCTCGTTCTTCTTTCTCTCTACCAGGTAAGCATCATGAATCTGTTTCTCTTTTCGTTTTTGTTCAGTCCATTGTAGTGTGTTTTTGCAAAACACTTTTCTGGAAAAAATGCAGCTATAGAACACTTAAATACATACAATATCCTGTAGAACATTTGATTTTGATCCATAATCACAAAGCAACTGAACTAGTAAACTGTTTGTAGTTTTTGTGCCAGTGAGACTAGACTACACAACCGAACTACCACTTGTATTAGTAGTTTTAACAAATCAAACCATCTTGTGATTGCCTTTAGCCGAGATAAAACGTACCGAACTAAGGTTGAACTTTAGCACACTAGAAACCTTGGTCATCAACCGAGCTAAGCCTTGGGGGCTAAGCCAGCTTTCTTAGTTTCTAAACCGAACTCAGAAAGCTGCCCCTATAGGCTTAACTGAAGTAAAAACCCGTAGTTCAAACCGAGATAACCAACCCCTTGCTCAAACCGAGCTACCAAGCACCTCGCTTGAGCCGATATAGATCCTTTAGCATCCTATGCAGCCGAAGTAGGACTTCTTTTTCTTGCTTTGTTTTTGTAGCACGGTCAATGATCTGTGCTAACCCCTTTGTTCTTCCACTTTGCAGATTTAGGTTGCCCAGGCACTCCCTTTGCGCGCTCAACCGAGCTACCGAGCACAACCCTCGACTGAACTAAATTATTTATAATTTATACAATAAATGGGGAAGTATAGGTTTTTAGTAGAAACCCCTGGAGGCTTAGCCGAATTCCGCAAAGATTACAATATTCCTGCCGATGTCAACCTTACCCTAGCCAAAAAATGTGTCACACCTTGGGGGAATGAGGGTTTTGTGCCTTTTACCCTTTTATCAATAATAGAAACCGGACTAAGATTCCCAGTCCAACCTTTGATTTGTGAATTCCTTAGGCAAACCCAAATTTGCCCAACCCAACTATCAACCAACTCATACCGTATAATAATGGGCATCGCCGAACTAAACCGCCAAGCCGGTCTGAACCTCGGTCTAGCCGAAATATTCCACCAATATTCCTTAGGATCCAAAGAGGATGGGGGGTATATTATTTAAGAATACGTCGTGGCCGAGAGAAAATAATCAAAGATACACCGGACAAAGACTTGAACGACGAAATTTTTTCTGGGTCTGGGAACTTTGAGGATCATCAAGCCCAATTCCTGGCCGAAGAATAAATTGGAAAAAAGGCCAACCCGGTATAGATATTTCGGTTCTACTTCATGTTTCTTTTATTTCGGCTTTCTCCTCTTAACCGAACTAACAGTTGTCTTCTTTTGCAGATAAAGCCCATCTCAGATCAGTTTACGGTTATTCGAACTTGGATACGCTCCGCGCCGCACTACGACATAAAGAGAGAAGTTGGACCAAGCTGTTAGATTTTGAACCGACCTACAGATACAGCGGTCGCCGAAAAGCGAGAGTGACCGACTTCCTCCTTGAAGACGCCCCAGAACCGGACCCAACCTTGCCCCAAATCAACCTAGTGCCTCTCACAGCCGAACAAGAAATGGCTAAAAAGAGTAGACTGAAGGCCTTGCTGACCGCAACAAACCCAACCGATGTACCACAAACCGGCCAGACCACTGAGACCGTGGTGGCCCTCCCATCCCAACGGCCGTCGTCATCTCGCCAAGCAAACGTGCCCGGACTAGCCAAACCGAGCAACGACTGTGTGGATGAGACCGTTCTGCCACCAAGCCCTCCTCCAAGCCCCCAACAAAGCCCTCAACCGGAGAACTCCAACCGAGCTGGCTCCTCAAAATGGGTTCCCAATCTCACCTTCAACAACCGAGATATACTGGCTTTGGATTCGGTTGTCGCTGAGAAGGACCACTTGATGGCTTTCAATCTAGCCAAGAGTGTGTGCCTTCCAAAAGACATGGAGCACCATTACAAACAACTGAATACCGAGCTGAAGTCCATCCGGTCTTCAACTAAGTCAATGATCCTGGTAAATAGCTCTCTTTTTTCTTTGTAATTTTTCCAACTTTCAGTCCGGCTGAAGAAAAAGTTACTATTCTTTTGCAGGCCATCCAGAAAAACAACGTTACACACAGGAGAGTGATGGAGCTCAGGAGAAACACAAGGGAGGCCATGGCAGAGGCCGAAGCAAAGACGGCTGAGCTAGAAGAGGCCAGAAGGCAAATAGCCGAGCTGCGATCTGAGAACGGCCGACTGACGAACTGGTTAGTTCCGAAGCGGGGAGAAGCAGAAGGCCGCCATCGAGCTGAAGGATAAGTACCTTCGTGAGCTGGCGAAGATGGAAAAGAAGAAAAACACCGAAATAACCCAACTGAAGGAAAGCATCAAAGGAGCCAAAAAGCAAGGCTTCAAAAAGGCAGAGGATGCCTATACCCAGCAGTGCAAAGCCACCAAAGATCTGTTCTTCAAGTGTGGCTGGAGGAGTGCGGTGGAGCAGCTCGGTTGCGGGTCCGAGACCGAGGTATATAACGCTCCGCAGTACTTCATTCCGGCCTCACTGGCGGAATACGCTGCTGATCTTCAAAAGCAATTTCTTGAAGAGGGTTCAGGCTCTGATGAAGATTCTGAATCTGAGGACAGTCCGGTTATCAATGGGGACCAGTCAGTTCGGGTGGATCCCACGATGGAAGACCTGTCCATTGAACGACCAGGTGAAACCGTGCTTCTGACCGAAACCCCTATTGTGACCGAGACCGAGCTCCCGCCCGAAACCGGTCTTCGTGACAATGCCGATGCTGGATTTGATGCCGAAATTGATGAGCTTTTCAGCTGACTGCCTTTTTGCTTTCCTTTTGTTTTTTGAACTTGTAATGGGGCTGCGGCCCCTCCTTTGTACTTCTGTTTTATTTTAATGAAAATTTTTCTTTTTTGTGCTTAACTCTTATTTCGGTTTTCTGTTCTTTGAATGATTGCTTCTCTTGCTGCAAGTGTTATTTCGGTATTTCTATTTAATCATCCTAGGCTTATCCAGCCAACCACTCTTCAGCCATAAACTTACTTCGGCTGAAGAGTAACAAGAGTTGGTTTAATCCAGCCAACACACTTCAGCCATACGCTTACTTCGGCTGAAGAGTAACAAGAGTTGGTTTAATCCAGCCAACCACTCTTCAGCCATAAACTTACTTCGGCTGAGAGTAACAAGAGTT